>JAOTRA010000006.1:3680689-3691467 GCA_026260255.1 Pseudolaguvia tuberculata | reverse complement strand
TATGCGAAAATCAAGAATTTCCACCATGGGATCAAGAAAGTATATATAAGAAAATAAAATTAAAAAATGACTTTTTGATTTTTTAATCTGAGCATTTGAGTATTAAGGGCCTTATTTATGGGTCCAGCAACATACACTTGGTTATCCTAGGATGTAAATCTTCTGCTCTTTGCAGATGATTACAGTAGCACATAGTATCCCACAGGAACCACTGGATATGAATATGTGATCCTTGTGAATGTATGATGCTTTCAGTTTTGTCTCAGTGCAGTCCCATGCTGCAAAAGTAGTCGATGATGAATAGAAAACCATTGTATATAAAAGCTTTTCCTGTAGGTGGAACCAGACATTTGTTTCTGCTAATACCTTTTAGAGTGCAACTTGATTTTTACTTAAATACTTCAGGCATTTGGTGGCGGTATTCTTTGTGACAGTTTGTTTACACTTGGAATTCTTGTGGCTTTAATTGCCAGCTTTGTTGGTGTATGGCGCTGTTCACTGTTCGTGGGTGCGTAGTGTTGTTTCGACTCTTCTCTGACTACAACTGCTTAATTATTAACAGTGGAATTGAAGTGTGATACAGTAATTATCTTAACAAGTTTCTGAGCTCTTAATAAAACACTGTGTTCAGATTTACATGTCAGGTTAACTTTCTAAAATATGCATATTTTGCTGATGTTAAGCCAAGAAAAAAGACTAGCATGACCATGTATCCAGTATAAATAAACTGTAATATTTTCTCTGCAGTATTTATTGTCCAGCTGAACTTTCTGTACTGTATTTTTTTTTTGAGTTTTTTATTTTTTTATTTTGGTTGTGGTTATATATAGTCACCTGCAGATTCTCTGCATGGTGTTTATATTCAATAATATTCAGCACCTCTGCTACTGTTCTGTCTCTATCTCTCTCTATCCTGGTGCAGAGTGTATTTGCATTGAAAAACGGACTCAGAGTGCACAATCATGCTAGCTCTCATCAAACTCCAGTGTATGAGGAGATTCATGAGGAAAGAAAAGAAGTAGCAAAGAGAGATGCAGAGAGGAGAAAACCTCTGTCTAGAGCACCGTATAGCAGCATAACATACAGTAAAGTACTCCATAAGGGATGTTTTTAATTTGATAGCATTAGGAGAAGCGGTGAAGCAGAAGTTCCCAGCTGTGGTAATGCACCATAAAGCCTGTTTACATTCAATGCTAGAAAGCATTGTTCTGCCATTTGGTGCCCAGCATTCAACGACTCGTTCTATGCTTTTCCGGCTGAGATTTCACAAAGATACAAAATCATTGGAAAAGGTGCTTAAACCCATGATACTCTTAAACAGCAATGCCACTCGGTTTTTATATAGTGGCGTGACTTCGGATGAGCACATTGGATTTTAAAATTAAACATTATGCTCAGGTTTATAGAATTTAATTTATATTCTGATTACAAAAGCTATAGAATTATCTTTCATCATTTGACAGTGTAGCATTAAACGTAAAGACATATTAATTTTATTAATATGCTGAATTGGTAAATTGCATTAGGCAATTAATCCTACGCTCAAGGCACAGGTGAAATGATCGGTAGTGATAATGTTGAGCAAGGCTCAATACAAACTCCATGTGGGTGGAAGTGATTAGCCATATGTGATAAAAAATCTTGTACATGCTAAAATTTTAGTATTAAGCCACCTCCTAAAGAAGTAAATAGAAGTCTCAGAAATGAGATACATATTTATTTATTTATTTATTTATTTATTCATTCACATTGTAACTTTTTTTTTCTTAAACTTAATGACAAAATAGTTTTACACATAAATCCTTTTGTATTTATTAATATCCAGAAGAAATAAAACAATATATTAAATAAACATTACGTTAATCTTGTCTGCTGAAAAGGAACAACATATTTGATCTCATTAATTTGTATAATCTTTAAGACTTGGTCATTATATTCATTATAGTATTCATATAATAATAAAATACATTTATTTGTACTCTCAAAAACAATAATAGTAGGCATATAATAGCATATTTTATAGAGCTTGATCTACTTTGTTTTTCTCTTTTAAATCAAAATGGGAAAATAAATTATCATGATTTGTTAATTTGTTTCTCATTACCAGCAGCTGATAGCCAATATAATGTGTTCAAACAATGGAATCAGTCATATGACATTTACACAGGTTAAATATGTAATTAGAATGATTATTTCTTGACCTTTTCCAAACATCCTCTCAGCACAATTACTGTTTAGGACACTGTTGACATAAACAACTTTCGGAGTCTGTGTGTTAGGATCATAATCTGTGTTTTTGAACATCTTATTTCGGTCATCAATTCCTCATAAATGAAAATGCTTTAACAATAAATAAAAATATACTAATAGCAGTTCTGGGGTGCAGTCATTTCTGATTTTATTTCAACCATAAAATAATATCATAAATTAAGATAACTAAGGGGGCATTATCGTTCTAGTATAGTGGTTGAACATCTTAGTTTCAGTAAAGGCACATACTATCACTTGAGGAAAGCGATAACTCATTGGTTAAAGTGTTGAATTCCCAAGACCACTTCTATCCCCCTAAACTGCTGACCAGTGTATATGTAAAGTTCTACAAACATAGCCATAGTATCTTCTTCTTCTCCTTTCGGCTGCTCCAGTTAGGGATCGCCACAGCAGATCACTCTTCTCCATCCTACCCTGTCCTCTACATCTGCCTCTTTCACACCAACTACCTGCATATCTTCATTGACCACAACACAGAGGTCTTCCTCTTTTCCTCCTACCCAGTACCTCTATCTTCTACCAATATACTGCATGTTCCTCCTCTGCACATATCCAAACCCTCTCAACCTAGCCTCTCTCACCTTTTCCCCAAAAAAGGTCACAAATTATTCCTAAACTCTTCCACCTTCACTATCACTTCTACCTGCAACCTCACCACTCCATTGCCTTGCTTCTCATTCACACACATGTACTCTGTCTTACTCCTACTGACTTTCATTCCCCTTCTCTCCAGCGCATACCTCCACCTTTCCAAATTCTTCTCAACCTGCTCCCTATTAACACCACAAATCACAATATCATCCGCAAACATCATCGTCCATGTAGAGTCCTGTCAACCTGTCCATCACCACTGCAAACAAAAAAGGGCTTCTTGATGGGATGCAATCCCACCGTCACAGTCATCCCTACCGCACACCACTGCTGTCACACTGTCCTCATACATGTCCTGCTGCACCACCCTCACATACTTCTCTGCTACGCCTGACTTCCTCATACAATAGTACAACTCCTCTCTCGGAACCCTGTCATACGCTTTCTCCAGATCCACAAACACACAATGCAACTCTTTCTGGCCTTCTCTATAGATTGCATTTGTAGTACTCTTCCTTGGCATGAAACCATACTGTTGCTCACAGATTGCCACCTCTTCCCTCAGCCTAGCTTCCACTACTCTTTCCCATAACTTCATGGAGTGCATCATTAAATTTATTCCCCTATAGTTACTGCATGCTTGCACATCTCCTTTATTCTTATAAATCAGTACCAGAATACTTTTTCTCCATTCCTCAGGCATCCTCTCACCTTACAAAATCCTGTTAAACAATTTAGTCAGAAACTCCACGGCCATCTCTCTTAAACATCTCCACACTGCTACTGGAATGTTATCTGGCCCAACCGCATTTTCACTCTTTTTTTGCCTTACTAATCCTACCAACTTCCTGCTCCACCATCTCCACATCATCCAACCTTCTCTCTCTCTCTCATTCTCCTCATTCATCAGCTGCTCAAAATACGCTCTCCACCTTCTCAACACAATCTTCTCACTAGTCAGGACATTTCCATTTGTATCCTTTATTGCTCTAACTTGCAGTACATCCTTTCCATCTGTCACTCTTCCTGGCCAAATCCCTTTCTCCCTCCTTAATTTCCAACTCATAGAACTCCTTATATGCCTCTTCCGTACCTTTTACCACCTCCCTCTTTACCTGCTGCCTCATCTCCTTATACTCCTGCCTACTTTTCTCATCTCTCTGCCGATCTCAATTCTGTTTCGCCAGCCTGTTTCTCCTTATACTTTCCTGCACTTCGTCATTCCACCACCACATCTCTTTGTCTTCCTTTCCCTTCCCAGATGTCACACCAAGTACGTTCCTAGCTGTCTTCCTTATCATTTCAGCAGTCATTGCCCAATCATTCAACAACTCATCACCACAATCGAGCCCCTGACTGACCTCTTCCCTGAATCTCATAATTCTCTTCCACCTTCAGCTTCCACCATCTTATTCTCTTTACTGTCCTCTGTCTCTTCCTCTTCTTCCTAACCTCCAAAGCCATCCTACAGACAACCATCTGATGCTGTTTAGCTACACTATCCCCTGCCACCACCTTACAGCTACCAATCTCTTTCAAAATATAGTCCAAAATATAGTCCACCTGTGTGCAACTTCTTCCACTGTTATACGTCACCCTATGCTCTAAATGGCAGTGTTCACTACTGCCATCTCTATTCTTTTAGAAAAATCTACCACCATCAGCCCTTCCACATTACTCTTTAAAGCCATACCTACCCATAACATCCTCACCACCTCTGTTCCAGTCACCAACATGACCAGTGAAGTCTGCTCCTATCACCATTCTTTCATCCTTAGTACACTCTTTACCACTCCATCTGACTCATTCCAGAATCTTTTCTTTTCCTCCATCTCACAACCCTACTTAAGCGCTTAACTGCATAAGCACTGATGATATTTACCATCACGCCCTCAACTTCCAGCCTCACTTTCATCACCCTATTGGAAAATCTCTTCACCTCCACCACACTCTCAATGTACTCCTTCTTCGGGATTACACCTACACCATTTCTTTTTCCATCTACACCATGATAAAACAATTTAAATCCATCACCACTGTTCCTGGCCTTACTGCCTTTCTAACCTGGTCTCCGAAACACCCAACATTTCCACCTTTCTTCGCTCCATCATGACAGCTAACTCTCTCCCTAACCTCCATTCTCCTACACTTCTCTTTTGCCTGCCATCTCTGTAGAAGTCTTCCTCCTCTCCTTCTCCTCATTTGGCCAACAGTAGCCCACTTTCCACTGGTACCCTGTTGGCTAACAGTACATGTGGCGGTCGTTGTTAACCCGGGCTGCGACCGGTCCGGTATGAGATTCTTATTTGTGATTTGCATATTTGATTTGGCACAGTTTTACACTGGATGCCCTTCTCAACGCAACCCTCTCCATTTATCCGGGCTTGGGACCGGAACTTGTGCAACTCTAATGGCTGGGTTAAACATAGCCATAGTATAGTAAGGTTTAAAAATGTAAGACACTCATAGCTAGACCTTTCCATTCATTTCAGAATATTATTTAGCAACTTCACTGTCAATTTGTTGCAAACAGAATTCATATTATGATGTCAGCAAGCTAACTTGATCAGCCTGAGTAATAAAAGAAAACAATAGGAATGCAGTGACTCCACTAGTCTTCACTACCACAACTATTAACACTATTCCTCCATCTTCAACTCATGCCTGCATCTTAGAATTAAAATAGTTCTTTATGAATAGTCTTTCTATCTTTCTCATCGTGTGTTGCAATGCTATATTAATTGTTCATGTGTGTGAGATAGGAATAAACTTCAACCATGTATTACTATGGGTCATTACCCTCTAGAAAGAAAGCAAGCAGTGAAAGGGATAGATAGAGAACAAAGAAAAACAGAAAAGAAAAGTCGCAGAGAGAAAAAAGTATACAATTGATTGAAATATAGCAGCAAGGGTTGAAAACTGTACAGTATGTGTGTCTTTTTGTATGCCGTTAGTGCAAGGTTAAGTCCAGACATGTTGCCTGGGGGATATATATATACATGTGTGTGTGTGTGTGTGTGTGTGTGTGTGTGTGTGTGTGTGTGTGTGTGTGTGTGTGTGCAAGTCTCAGCATGGGGTCATCTCAGACTTGGTTTAATAAAGGCAGCAGCCAGTGGTTCGCCCTGATTAGGATGGCAAACACACCGGGTGTGCGCACCCCCATCGCCCTACAGCCTGTGGGTGGCCTACCACGCTAGCCAAACAAACATGGGCTAAAACACCAGCTTCATTTCCAAGTTAAATTGTATACCTGGTTTCCTGTAATCATTGCTTCTAAAGTTATTTTTATAAAATGTAAAAATGTACATTTACAAACACTGTCTTTAGATCTAGACTTTAAAAAGCTCCTACCTGTGTTGGATTTTGAGTGATTCTACTGACTCTTGCCACTGAAAATAGCACTTTTTTATGCCCTCAGTACTGCAGAGGTGATCTACACAGGGTATTTTTACTAGGAGCTCAATCAGATTAGGTTGATTCGTTATTCTTAATTGCCCATAGGAGTGAAATGTGTGTGTGAATGGTTGTTTGTCTATGTGTTGCCCTGAGATGGACTGGCGACCCGTCCAGGTTGTAACCCGGCCTCTCGCCCTATGTGTGCTGGGATAGGCAAAGCAGACCCCTGTGACCCCGAATTCGGAAATAAGCTGTTAATGAATGAATGAATGAATGTTTACATTAACTCTCCAGTCACACTCTTTTTTTCAGTTTTCTTTGATAAAGTCTTCTTTGGTTTCTTGGCTCTGCCAGGGCATTGGTTTTTAAGACTTTGGTATTAGACTAGTTTGTCTGATAAGTAGCTGTTGACTACCTCTGCCCAGGTTATCTGTAAAATATAACCCTATGCTGTCAAAAATGTTGCGCTCTTCTGCTGCCAAGGGAAGGTGGGACTGTGTGCAGAACCTGTGCTGATGTTGCAGTCAAGGCTTTGGGACGCTTAGGGCCTCCAAGCAATGATTCCCCATTGAGGGACAGATAAACAACTAGAGTCTGTTCTGTGCATCATCTGGTAGTGATACTCTTTAGCTCCTACTATGTTGTCAGTAAAGAGCAACTGAGTATGGTTCTGAGGTCTGGATACCTCTAGCTGAAGGCTGCACTCTGGCTAAAGGAAGCATTTGTCTTAAGTTTAAGTTTTGATCAGCCACCCAATATGTAACTTGGCCTTCATTGCAACGTCCTTGCGTGCTGGAGGGCATGGTGGAACGTCCATGCCTCCCTCAATCCCTCATATTTTTCATCTCCACTGAAGAGGATTGATATAGCATCAGGCCTCTCTGGGATAAGAATCTGCAAAGCTGGTCTCCTTAGCCTGAGCAGTTGTGGAGACAAGGCTATACCTGTCTCATGTTTTTCTGCTTGCTCTATGTGGGAGTCACAAGTCTGTTCTGTGTCTCAGCAGCCATCAGGCCTTAATCTCTGTCTGACTATTGTCCCTATACAGGGCCAAGCAGAAGCAGAGCAAATGCATTGGAATCTGCTCACATTGCTAACAGTCAGCACCCTTGAGAGATGATAGCGCATGCCATCCCATTATGCAACACTTTTTGATTGGACGGATTTAATATGTACTTCAGACAAAAGATTACAAAAAGATGTTTATTATCACCTACATGTTAACAGTACTACTTATGCCTCACTAGCTCCTGTGTTTTGATTCCTTAACACACAGGAAGCAATTTTCCAAATTGTTTTGTAAGAATTTAGCTAATTATTTAGTTTCAAATATGATACAATATGAACTAAGAAAATGAAACAAAACTTTTGTGTATTGTCAGTACTTAATTATTCCATAATGAGTGGTAGGTTTTTTTTTTCAAGCATACTTTTAAAATATACTGAATTCAGTGTCAAGGAAAAAGCCTCTCCAGGGGTTAAATTGAATGTGTCGTTTGACTGTAGGCTGTACTGAGGTTATGATCCAGAGCTGAGAGGGGATGAATGGGGAGAGATAAACGCAGCAATAGCCTCCAGGGTGCATTGTGGCTGGGAAGAGGAGGGAGGAAGAGTGGCTAGTGCGGTCGAGGAGAGCCATACAAGCCCAGGGGGAGTGTCTGTGTGCTCAATGTGAGCCTGTTTAGTATTCCTCTCACACCAAATGAAGGGAGCCACATTAAATTGGGATCAGGCAGATTAGAGTCTAATATAGCGGGCTATTAAAGGCTGCAAATGAGAGCGGTGGGTTACAGCCAGAGCAGGATCTCCTCACCCGACTGCAATACCTCTGTTGGTAAAGAATGCACAAGCACATAATAGCTATGCACAAATCATACCTACATTCATTGTTCAGTTTTATACATACACACAGGCTGTCATAGTACTGGGTTAGGCTGCTTTTAAGTTTAAGCATATTTTTATTCTTTAGAATGCATCAGTGACGTGTGGTGAAGTTTATGTCTGGTGAGGCAATGACATCATCACAAATATATAACCCTACAGATTAGCTTATTCAACATTTGATTGGCAACATTTAACGTGTTTTGTTTAAAATTTCATATCAGCATCTTTACATATACAAACTGTAGCATAGAAAAAGAGAACGTTATTATGTATGAATGTTATTATCGTTTTACCTTTACTTATAAATTAAGTCCATGCGCTGATCCTTTTGAATAAAAGCATCGATAACTTGTTTGTAAAAGTCCTCCTTATCTTTCTTAGGTTTTAAATGTCTCTCTGTGAATTCCTGGGATCATTATCGCCCACTTTCCAAGAGACAGGAGAACTGCTTGCCTCAGTTTGCAGCATTTTTTTTTAATGAGCGCTCAGTACAAGAATACGTTACACACAAACACAAGTTGTTGATGATAAAAAAATAAACACTGCATTATATACACCAGCTAAACTAATTAAATTTATTTAAATTTATTTTATTTATAATTAATTTATTCATATAGTAAAATAGTTTGAACATTTTAGTAGCGACATGCAGAGGGACAGCAAAGCGGTCTTACTGCACAGCGCCAGCACAGCATAGTAAATCCACAGTGAGGTTCAGCACTGAGTGCTCATCTCTTCTTAGTATTTTAACTGTAAATGTGAAAATTAATTGAAAACCTATTCCAAAAACTTAGTAACTTTCTTTAAACAGCTATAAGTACAACATTAGCTTAAATGAATCACAGAAATAACATTAAATGAGCATCGGAACAGATTTAAGATCACCTGATTTGGTGATTTTAGTTGATTTTGAGTAAGAAAACTGAAATCACTATTATATTGCACTGTTGTATCACTGTTGTAAGTAAAGTATATTTAACCAGACCAATTCCAATTTAAGCAGGCAAATGTGTGAATTAAAGAATGATAAACTTGTTAATTTTTGGCATCTACTAGAAGTTAAATTAAAATACAACTAAAAGTATGTCCAACACTCCAAATTTGCAATGACTAGATGTCAGTGTCTGTGTGTACTGGACAAGCCATTTAGGGTGCCATATGTAAACTTAAATTGACACATAGCTTGGCAGATACTGACTGTGTTATGACAGCATATGATATCAGGTATGACAAGCAACATCTGATTCAGTGAAATATTACAGTCATTATAAGCAATAATGAATATTAATTTTACATTATCTTTTTTAATTCCAACAAACCAAAACCAATGCAAAGAGTGCAAATTTCGGTTTGCTGAAATTTTTTTAACAGTGTGTCTACTGTATTCTTTAATAACTCTGTACTGTTAAAAAAATTTCAGCAAACTGAAATCACTGTTGTGTATTGAACCAGGAAAAGGAAAACTAATTTTGCACGCTGTTTAAACCTTATCAGCTTACTGTCAGTTCCCGGGTTTGATTCCCAGTCTGTGAGTCTTTCTGTGCTGCCGAATCTGAATTGGGCCACTTCATACATGCAGTGTAAATGCGGCCTAAAGGTCTGCATGTACGAAACCTAAAAACAGTTATTTATTAAATTGATTTTATTTTGACCCTAAGATAAATAATCTATTATAATGTATTTAAAACATCAAGCGATTGTTATGACAGGTTTCAGAACTAGTCTAATAATTGTCATTGTAGTTTTCAAATGTTTAAAGGACAATAAGGAGAAACCTAAAAATAGACCCCCAAAACAGTCGATACAAAATAGTTTACCATGATGATCCTTGCTGTAAACACATACACATAAAGTTGAGTAAGTTTGATTAATGTAATAGGAAGCGCTTGCAGATAGAATAAACTAAGTACCTCGTAAATCTATCAGGTATTATATGCAAAATTTACGTAGGTACCCTTACATGTACCATATTATTGTTAGTATTCTAAAATATTAATTCATTCATCTTCTTGCCCGCTTATTCCCAAATCCGGGGTCACAGGGGTCTGCTGTGCCTATCCCAGCAACCATAGGGCGAGAGGCGGGGGTACACCCTGGGTTGCCAGTCCATCTCAGGGCAACACATAGACAAACAACCATTCACACACACTCCTATGGACTATTTACAATCACCAATCCACCTAATCTGCATGTTTTTGGACTGTGGGGAGGAAACCGGAGCACCCGGGGGAAACCCATGCGAGCGTAGGGGGAGAACATGTAAACTCCACACAGAAAGCTCTCGGCCCGGGATTCGAACCCGGGACCTTCTTGTTGTGAGGCGACTGTGCTATCCACTACGCCACCGTGCCACCCTTCTAAAATATTAACTGTGTAAAATGCATGAATCTTATGTTCCTGCTTCTGTAAAGGTTCCTACTAACTTCAACTAGCTTACAGGAAGTGATCATTCACCATTACTAATGTTTTTCAAATACTAATGTTCTTCATTTGTTTAAATATTAAGGCAACATGTTTTAATATATGAAATAATATCCATGGAACATTGGACGTTCTTAGAACAACCCAGCCATTAGGGTTGCACAAGCCAGTGCATTCTTAGTGCCGGTCCCAAGCCCGGATAAATGGGGAGGGTT
>JAOTRA010000006.1:3670152-3680589 GCA_026260255.1 Pseudolaguvia tuberculata | reverse complement strand
AGGCAGATGTAGCGGACAGGGTAAGGTGGAGAAGAATGATCCGCTGTGGCGACCCCTAACGGGAGCAGCCGAAAGGATTGGACGTTCTTAGAACGAGTTAAAGCAGACGAAAGATCCAGGGCGCGAGAGCACGCTCTATTTCAGCTAGTACAAACAGACATCCTGACTAGACAACAAAATGAGAACACGAAGATTAACTCTGATAATGAATACCTTATTAGACTCGGAACAAAGAACACGACTTGGGAATTATTCCACCTGATAAACTCAAACATAGGAACTTAGAGAAAATGTCCTTAGAACACATAACATAAAAAATATATAAAATAATCTTCTACCAAGATTATGCAAATCGAATTACAGAACGTTTGAAAAACATTCTCAAAAACCTCAATTATTCAGCTATGTAGCTTCCATGTGTGTTTTTTCCCACTAAAAGTATGTCCAACATTGCTAAATTTGCAATGACTAGATTTCAGTGTCTGTGTGTACTTGACAAGCTATTTAGGGTGACATATCTAAACTTAAATTGACACATAGCTAGGCAGTTACTGACAGTGTAATTACAGCATATGACATCAGGTATGACAGGTGACATCTGTTTCAGTGAAATATTACATTATTTCCAATAATGAATTTTAATTTTACATTATCTGTTTTAATTCCAAAATCCCAAAACAGTTACAGTTACAGTTTGGCACTTTGGCAGACACTCTTATTCAGAGAGACTTACATTTGATTAGGTTAATAGCCTTGCTCAAGGGCCCACAGTGGTTGCTTGGTGGAGGTGGGGATCAAACACGATATTTCTGATATTAGTCCAACACCTGAATCAGTAAGCAACAACTTCCAAAACCAGTGCAGAAATGTATCCTTTAATAACTTATTTAATGTATAACGTTTAATAACGTTAAAAAGTTGGAGAGATATTGGGGATGTGCATTTACTTTTGCAGTGTTTTGTCTGAATCATTCTGCATATTTAAACCTCATTGTTAGTGTACATTATTAAAACTATTTTGGTACTCGTCATTTTTACTGAGCCAAGTTTTGTTTTGTGCTTGTGCCCATTTGCAAATGACAATTCAGAAAAATATTAACTACCAAAACGTGCATATTGTTTATAAGAGAGAATAGCAGATTCTTGTGCTGGTCTTGATAATAAGAATCTTTGATATCTATTAATTTGTCAGTCTGTCTTTCACTATTGCTTGACTGATTTCAATAGATAGATAGTGTCACACCCTAGCCCTACCTCGTCACTAACCACCATCACATGCTGTTTGGGGATGCGATCAATCAGCCAGGTGATGGTGCGTTATTTAAGGTGAGCGCCATCCTTACAATGGCGCGGAGTATTATGTTTGCTATGTGGATAAATGTTTGCCTTCTCTCAGAATCGTCTATGTTCGAGTCCCCGTCAGATCCCAGAATGTTTCCATGTTCAAGTCTCCGTAAGATAAGTACGGTTTTCATTAGAGCAGCGTTGCTGCGCGGTTTCGTTTTGTTTTGTGTTTAATTATATAGTTTGTTGTACTTAATAAAAGTGTGTAAAATAAATATGTTGTACTTAAGTGTGTTCCCTAACGTCTGACTCCTGGTGATTCCCGTAATTTCGTAACAGAATAATCCGCCAAATATCCAGGAGTCAGAGGGACACGCTCGGGTAGTACTCGCCCGTGAGAAAATGTTTTGTTTTGGTTGTCCGGCTGCGCCGAGCGCACATGTCGCTCCCCAAGCTCCGCCCCCAAAATGCACCGAGCGGGGTTCCGTATTTCCTTTTTCCCGATAGGTTTGATGGGTCAACGGAGTGAGGAGTTTATTGGACAATGTCGTGGATACTTCCGCACTTTTCCCGAGGAGTTTTTATCTCCAGACAGGAGGAGTGCGTATGTTATTTTGCTGCTTGCTGGGAAAGCGCTTGCTTGGGGCGCCACCATGTGGGAACTATTCCTGCGAGTCAGCGAGGACGTTGATTTTTTATTTTTATTAATGACTGAAGTTTTTGGCAGTTTGGTGCTAGAGCCTATGCGGCAGATGGACCACGCCAATTCAGCTCAGCCCCAGGAAGGACACAGTAAGGCAAGGAAAGCGAGCTCTGAGGAGGTCGCGGTGCGCCGACCAAGCTCCGAGGAGGCCTGGAGGCCTCGTTCTGTTCCGGTGGAGGTCCAGGAGCCACCCTCTCTTCCAGGGGCTGTCCAGGAGCCACTCTCCGAACCCAAGGAGGTCTGGAGGCCTCACACTGTTCCGGTGGCGGTCCAGGAGCCACCCTCTGTTCCGGTGGGTCCAGGAGCCACTTTATGATCCCAAGGAGGTCTGGAGGCCTCATACTGTTCCGGTGGCAGTCCAGGAGCCACTCTCCGATCCCAAGGAGGTCTGGAGGCCTCGTACTGTTCTGGTGGCGGTCCAGGAGTCACCCTCTGTTCCGGTGGCGGTCCAGGAGCCACTCTCCAATCCCAAGGAGGTCTGGAGGCCTCGTACTGTTCCGATGGCAGTCCAGTAGCCACCCTCTGTTCCGGTGGTGGTCCAGGAGCCACTTTCCGATCCTAACGAGGCCTGGAGGCCTCGCTCCGTTCCTGTCGAGGAGGCCAGGGGCCTCGCTCTGTTCCTGTCGAGGATACCAGGAGGCCTCGTTCAGCTCCTGTCGAGGAGGCCAGGAGGCCTCGGTCTGCTCCTGTCGAGGAGGCCAGGAGGCCTCGGTCTGCTCCTGTCGAGGAGGCCAGAAGGCCTCGGTCTGCTCCTGTCACGGAGGCCTGGAGGCCTTGTTCTGCTCTCTTGGAGACCTGGAAGCCTCGCCCTGACCCTGCCCCTTCAGGACTATAGACTGTTCATGGACCCAGACCCCCTCGTGTCCCTCCTGTGTGACATGGGCTGAGTACTTTGTTTTTCTTTGTAGACGATTTTCCCAGCGTGTCTCCGAAGTTGTGTAATTTCCTATTTGTTCAGTTTAGAGCCTTAGCCCTCAATGTTTTGTTGTTTTGTTTTACTGTCATGTCCTTGCTTTGTTCCAGTGCTGTCTTGGTTTTCTCATTCCCCATCCAGGTTTTCTTCCGTCCTGCCCAGTCCAGTCTATGCTCTCTCGTCCTGTCCTGTCTTCGCTTCCTAGTCCTGTCCTGTTCTTGCTTCCCTTTCCTGTACTGTCTTCGCTCCTTGCTCTCAGCCCTCATCTTGTGTCCTCGTTCTTTGCTTTTGTCCTGTACTGTCCTGTCCTCGCGCCTTCGTTCTGTGTCCTCGCTCTCTGCCTTCATCCTGTTCCATCTCGGTCCCCTCTCTCGTCTGGTTCTCGTCTCGGTCCCCTCTCTCGTCTGGTTTTCATGCTCTCGTCTCAGGTTCTTCTCTCTCATGTTCTCTCATTCAGGTTCCCCTCTCTCGTTCAGGTTTTCTCAGTTCCCCTCTCTCATTCAGGTTTCTCTCTCTCGTTCAGGTTTTCTCAGTTCCCCTCTCTCATTCAGGTTTTCTCGTTTCCCCTCTCTTGTTCAGGTTCCCCTTTTTCGTTCAGGTTTTCTCAGTTTGCCTCTCTTGTTCAGGTTCCCCTCTCTCATTCAGGTTTTCTCGGTTCCCCTCTCTCATTCAGGTTCAGGTTCTCTCGGTTCCTCTCTCTCGTTCAGGTTTTCTTGGTTCCACCTCTCTCGTTCAGGTTCCCCTCTCTCGTTCAGGTTTTCTCAGTTCCCCTCTCATGTTCAGGTTCCCCTCTCTTGTTCAGGTTCCCCTCTCTCATTCAGGTTTTCTCGGTCCCCCTCTCTCGTTCAGGTTCTCCTTTCTCGTTCAGGTTTTCTCGGTTCCCCTCTCTCGTTCAGGTTCCCCTCTCTTGTTCAGATTTTCTTGGTTCCCCTCTCTTGTTCAGGTTCCCCTCTCTCTCCATGTCTCTCGTTTAGGTTCCCCTCTCTTCTTCAGGTTCCCCTCTCTGTTTCAGGTTCCCCTCTCTCTCCATGTCTCTTGTTCAGGTTCCCCTCTCTCGTTCATGATCTCTTTTGCTCCCCCTTCCTGGTCCCCGATCTCTCGCTCCCTGCTTCCTGGTCCACGATCTCTCCCTCTCTTTGCTCTCTGGTCTCACGATATCCCTCTCTTTGCTCTCTGGTCCAAGATATCCCTCTTTTTGCTCTCTGGTCCACGATAACCCTCTCTTTGCTCTCTGCTCCACGATATCCCTTTCTTTGCTCTCTGGTCCACGAGATCCCTCTCTTCACTCTCTGGTCCACGATATCCCGCTCTGCTCCACAATATCCCTCTCTGCTCTCTGGTCCACAACATCCCTCTCTCATCCCCTCAGTCTGGTCTGCGCGTGTTCCTGTCTCTGGTCTCAGTCTGGTCCCTATCTTTGGTGTGCCCCAGTTCTGCTGTCTCTGCCCTGGTGTCATGTGTATGTACTAGGGCGTCGCCCTGGGAGAACGCCAGGAGGCGTTCTTTGAGGGGGGGTACTGTCATGCCCTACCCCATCTCGTCACTAACCACCATCACATGCTGATTGGGGATGCGCTCAATCAGCCAGGTGATGGTGCGTTATTTAAGGTGAGCACCATCCTTATGGTGGTGCGGATTATTATGTTTGCTATGTGGATCAATGTTTGCCTTCTCTCAGAATCGTTTATGTTCGTGTCCCCGTCAGATCCCAGAATGTTTCCATGTTCGAGTCTCTGTAAGATAAGTACGGTTTTCATTAGAGCAGCGTTATACTTATCCTTTAATAAAAGTGTGTTCCCTAACGTCTGACTCCTGGTGATTCCTGTAATTTCGTAACAGATAGATAGATAGATAGATAGATAGATAGATAGATAGATAGATAGATAGATAGATAGATAGAAGCCAAAATATCTTTTCCTCTCTTTTCCTTGTCACTTTCTTGCTCGACTGTAAATTGTCTAATTCATAAACTCATAGAAATGTCATGTACAACATTTTCACAATAAGGTGATGGAGTGAAAGCTGCTGTAAGTGTACATCTAATATCATGTTGTGATTTTTGGAATTTTTTGATACTTTTCCCACGTTTTCAATGTCAAAGTTGCAGGAATATTATTATCAGTAATAATGCTAGGCGGCACGGTGGCGTAGTGGTTAGCACTGTCGCCTCACAACAAGAATGTCCCGCGCTTGTGTAGGTTTCCTCCGGGTACTCCGGTTTCCTCCTACAGTTTAAAACATGCAGATTAGGTCAATTGGTGATTCTATATTGTCCATAGACTGGTGACCTGTCCAGGTTGTACCCCTGCCTTTTGCCCTATGTGCGCTGGGATAGCCATCAGCAGACCTCCGTTACCCAGAATTAGGGAATAAGCGGGTATGAAGATGGATGAATGAATGAAGTAATAATGCTATTCCTCACTCTTTCTCTACTTCTCTTCTATTTTCTCTCTGTTTCCCATAGACACCCACTGTTCCCACTGCTGGCTTTGCTGTTTGAGAAGTGTGAGCAGGCCACACAGGGCTCTGAATGCATCACTTCAGCTAGCTTTGATGTGGATATCGAGAACTTTGTGCACCAGCAGGAGCAGGAGCGCAAACCGTTTTTCAGCGAGGACCCTGAACTTGACAACCTGGTATCTTATCTTAGTCTATACTTTTCTTGGCATACCATCACATCACCTTTCTGTATCTGCATTGTAAGCTACTTATTTATTACAGCTACGGCACCCCCTGTTGGTAAAGTCAATGCTGGTTATAACAGAATTTTCACGCATTTTAATTCAATAGTCCTCTAAAGTCCTAATTCTTATTCTTTCTAGCCACCACCTCCTCTTTCTACTGCCTGACAGCTAGCAGTAATTAGAAATTAGGCAAATGATAAAGTGGGGGAAAGGTCAATGTTCATCATTAACAGGGCTCTCGGCCGACTAGCAAGGCTCAGTCAATTAACTCTGCATCTGTGTGCTTTACGATGGGCCAGTGGCACTGGGCCCTCTACCTCGCTACACTTACACTAGGCCAGAAGATGGCATGGTGCCCTAACGGAACGAGCTGCCGTAATTGACAGATTTATCTCTTCCTCTGGAAAGCGCTTTCTAGCCCATTTGGATGTCCTTGAGTGCTGACTTTGAAGGCACACAATCTGTGGGAACAGGGAGTAAGGAATGCTCATTTAGTCACTTCCAAGTGAAAAAATGTGAATAAATTGATAGTCTCAAGAGAATTCATGTAGTGTCGACTATATGTACCAGAGCAAAGCAGACAATGAAATTTGTCAATTGTGGGTTAAGGGCCTTGCTCAAGGGCCCACAGTGGTTGCTTGGTGGAGGTGGGATCAAACACAGATCTTTCTGGTATTAGTCCAACACCTGAACCAGTAAACTACCACTTCCAAAACCAGTGCAGAGATGTGTGTACTGTATCCTTTAATTAATTTGGTGCGATGTTGGGGTTGTGCATTTACTTCTGCAGTTTATTGTCTGAATCATTCTGCATATTTAAACCTCATTGACAGTGCACATTATTAAAACTATTTTGGTACTCGTCGTTTTTACTGAGCCAAGTTTAGTTTTGTGCTTGTGCCCATTTGCAACTGCCCATTTCTGAGCAAAATTCAGAAAAATATTAACTACCAAAATAGGAGTGAATGTGTGTGTGTGGTTGTTTGTCTATGTGTTGCTCTGTGATGGACTGGTGACCTGTCCAGGTTGTACTCCTGCCTTTTGCCCTATGTGCGCTGGGATAGCCATCAGCAGACCCCCGTTACCCGGAATTAGGGAATAAGCGGGTATGAAGATGGATGAATGAATGAAGTAATGATGCTATACCTCACTATTTCTCTACTTCTCTCCTATTTTCTCTCTGTTCCCCATAGACACCCACTGACACCCACTACCAGAGCAAAGCAGACAATTAAATTTTATTGTGTAATCAGTTTGGCATTTTCTTGCACGAAAGACAGCTATTGATGTTAGAATAACAGAATAACAGGGCACCTGTTTTCAGCTTCTTGAGTGGCTGAGTTTTCAGTATATATGTGACAGAATTTATGTTTCACTTAATAAACCATGCCTTTTTGTCACAGATGGTGAAGGCGATCCAAGTTTTACGGATCCACTTGCTGGAGCTTGAGAAGGTGAACGAGCTCTGTAAAGACTTCTGCAATCGTTACATCACTTGCCTGAAGACTAAGATGCACAGTGACAATCTCCTACGCAATGACCTGGGTGGCCCATATTCACCATCACACACCAGCCTGCAGCAGGTAACACACCAACATTTTGAAAACGTTATTTAACATGCAGTACAAATATCTTCTTTCCCTTGTCTTCTCATCATTTCTACTATAACATCCTCTCTGCCTTAAAATTTAATTAAAATGTTCATAATTAGAATAAACTTTTCTGTCTTTTTCTCCATTGTTCTTGTATAGGAAATGATGCAGACTTCCTCACTATCATCTGTGTCAAGCTCAGTTAACTCGTCCGGCATTGTTGCTTGCTCCCTGCCTCAGAGCAATGTTAACATTTCCAGCATCAATTCACAGGTGGTTGCAGGTGAGAGAGCACATAAAAAGAGACAGAGCAAGAATAAAGACAAATTCTTCATTAAGCAAATAAAAAAACTATTTTAATATGAAAAAATGGTCAATTTAAAGCAAAGAGCAACAAATTAAAGTTTTTACAGTTAAGTATATGTAACGGTTCTTGTTCCCCCCTCCCACTGCCAGTTTATTTATTGTCTAAATACTAATGTGCTGTTGTCCCTTCCGGTTAAAGGGTGATAGCACGCTATATCAGGTTAGCGTTTTGCTTAACTAATCGCAGAACATTGTTAGTTAATCTACGACATACAAAGCGTTTCATTGTTTTGTCTTGCTTCCACGGTTTATTATAAATCTATACCTGTTTACAGATTTCATATTTTGCCTATTGTTTTGTATTTGTTTACCTTGGATTACCTATTATTGTGTACCCACCTTTGCCTGTGTTTTGAACTGCTTTTTGCCTACTGCTCTGAACTGAAAAAAGCCAGTTACTGCATTATGGTTCTGTCTAAGCAAAGTTCATTACAGTATGTAGTAAGCCACCAAACTTGAGTAACTGTATTGTACAAATTTAAATCGGTAGTACAATTAGGAGGAAAACTATTTAAACCCTGTCAAAGTTTATTTATTGATCCCATATACATCGGTAAGATTACTGAATCCCAGGTAGCTATTATACAGTTAATCAACTGAGAAAAAAAGCCCTCAATGGGACTTTCTTAAATGCTCCTAATCTAAGCTCATTACCTGTATAAATGAAGACCTGTCAATCAATCATTTAAATTTACAGTATTGGGCAGATGCTCTTCTCCAGAGTCCATGTATTAAAAAGGTCCCTTGAAGACAGCCCGTGACTCTGCTGTTCTGACAATGATGGGAAGTTAATTTCATCATCTTGGTGTCACAACAAAAAAAAGGCTTGAGACAGACTGACCTTGAGTCCTAGGGGATGATAGAAGGCGAGCATTGCTTGTGTATCTGACGGAGCACTGTCCTATGTGAGGAGTGATGAGTTCTTGTATGATGAGGGGTCACAGCAGTAGTGTGGTATGGTGTGTGAAAATTTTGATAGGTTAAAAACATGTGCAGCTGCATTTTAATCATCTGCAAACGAGACGCCTAAGTAGATATGGTCAAATCCTACTAATGTACAAGCAAATGAGGCACCTAAGTAGATATGGTCAAATCCTACTAATGTTATGGAGGATAAATCTGCAGGATTGTGCTACATTTATAACGGGATCATTGATCGTCTCTAATTACCCCAAGGTTGCTAGCAGTGGTCGAAAAGCAGATCAACAAATTGTCCAAGGTGATTGACAGATCTTGGCATAGAGACAAGTCAGACAAGTCTTTCTTACAAATGAGCAATTGTAGGTTAAGGGCCTTGCTCAAGGGCCCACAGTGATTGCTTGGTGGTGGTGAGAATTGAACTCCGGTTTTTCTGGTATCTGTCCAACACCTTAACCACTAGGCACTTCCCATATTGTTTGGTGATCTGCCATCCATGATGACATGTCTGTCAGGCAAGCTGAGATCATGGCATAAGCTGCGGTCTCTGAGGAAGGAAAGGTAAAGACAGTTTAGTGTCATCAGCATAGCAAAGGTCACGTGAGGGAGTATTGAGAAAGAAAAGGAGAGGACCAAGTACTGAGCCTTGTGGAACATCAGTGGAGAGTCTGCATGTTCCTCTCCAAGTAGGAAGCAAATTCTTGAGAGTGGAAAGCAATATCTTGAGGACAGATGGCAGTTTGGATGATGGCAGTTTGACAGAGAGGGTGGAGTTGGGGAAGCTGTAGGAATGAGTAGTGATAAGATTTTGTGAATGTCACGCCCTCCTCTGAGATGAGCGTCTCCAGCGCGCTGCCAGTGTGCAGCTGAGTCTCGTCAAGCACTGATTCACGCGTTTTATAAGCCGGCAGTTTTCTCCTGGGGGCCGTTGGATCACCTCGCCTTTTTCCCTGAATGTCATGTTCATGTTTTCGATTCTATTTCGTCTCATCTTGTCAAGTTTTGTCACGTCTTTTTTTTATGGTATTTTCTTTAGTTTAAATATCGTTGTTTTTTATTTTTAATTTTTTTGCCTTATTTTTCCTTAATAAATGGACTATTCATACCTGCCAATCCTGCGTTTGGGCGCGCTCTTTATCCCCGATCCTGCTCCCCCACCCAGTCTGACAGAATGATCCAACAAAGCTCGCACCCAGCGGATTGGCGGCAGCCCCCCCCGATCCCATTCCCACAGAGATGAGTGTCGGAAGTTTGTGCGGGAGTGCGCGGCGTTTTTTAAATCCCAGCCACACGTTTACACCATGCCCAGGAGCAAATGTGGACTGGTGTTCTTGTGCTTAATGGGGAAGGCACTGGACTGGGTAACCCAAGTCTTGGATTTGGACCAACGTCTCAGGGAGGCCTCCTCTAACTTTTGCCTGCCTGGTCCGGAGGTGGTCGAGGAGCGTCTGCCTGGTCCAGAGGAGGTTGATGAGCGTCTGCCTGGTCCAGAGGTGGTTGAGTAGCGTCTGCCTGGTCCGGAGATGGTTGAGGAGTGTCTGCCTGGTCCGGAGGTGGTCGAGGAACGTCTGCCTGGTCCGGAGGTGTTCGAGGAGCCTAGTTCTGCTCCTGAGGAGTCCTGAAGGCCTCGTTCTGCTCCTGAGGAGGTATGGGGGCCTCATTCTGCTACTGAGGAGGTATGGGGGCCTCATTCTGCTACTGAGGAGGCCTGGGGGCCTTGTTCTGCTCCTGAGGAGGCGGGGGGGCCAAGTTCTGTTCCTGTCACGGAGGCTAGGAGACATCGTTCTGTTCCTGTTACTGAGGCTAGGAATCCTCATTCTGTTCCTGTCAAGGAGGCAAAGGAAGCCTCATTCTGTTCCTGTCACGGAGGCTAGGAGGCCTCGTTCTGTTCCTGTCACGAAGGCTAGGAGGCCTCGTTCTGTTCCTGTCACGGAGGCTAGAAGGCCTCGTTCTGTTCCTGTCATGGAGGCTGGGATG
>JAOTRA010000006.1:3649754-3670052 GCA_026260255.1 Pseudolaguvia tuberculata | reverse complement strand
TGTGTGTGTGTGTGTGTGTGTGTGTGTGTGTGTGTGTGTGTGTGTGTGTGTGTGTGTGTGTGTGTGTGTGTGATTCCTGTAGGTGGGGCCCTGTATCAGCCGGTTGCTATGGTGACTTCTCAAGGGCAGGTGTTAACTCAGACTCTACAGCAAGGGACCATCCAGCTCCAGAACACACAGGTGAGAGAAGAGTACACACACATAAACCCACAGCTATATTACAAGGCATATTAAGTAAAATAACAAGCTAGTTACAGCAAATATTTTTTATTTTCAGATGTTGCTACAATTCCGTACTTTTTTCAACTAGCTATTGCAACAGTCCTTGTATGGTGTTGGAATCATAAATTGCACTACATATGACTTCATGAGTCAGTAATAGCTATTCTAAACAGTTGGTTCTGGAGCAGATGGCTGTTTTTTTTGTGTGTGAGAGACTGTGTAACGACTGAGGCTTTCTTAGACAGTTGGAGCTGGGTGAGTACACAGGTCACACAGTCTCCTCTACACATATGCTGGGTAAAAAAAATGTCAACCCGTAACCATGTCGCCAACACGCTCTCAGTAATGACAGCCCTGCGTGAAGCCTCCAATTAATTCACCCTGCTTCCTGGAGCACTCACTCCCAGAGCTGAGACGGGTGTGTGCGTGTAAGTGGGGGAGGAATGAAGTCAAATGACAGCCAGCTGCAATGTGAATCTAATGTGAAGACTTTTTTTGCTTGATTATTATTTATTTATTATTTAATAATCAGCAAGGAACTTTTGCTTTTTATAACTTTCTAATGCGACATTGGCATAGAATTAATCAGTCTTCTCGTCTAAAGGAAATGCCCTCTCCACATACTTGCCTTATTCATTTCTGTTTACATATTTCTCTGTGCTAGCTTATGCATCTGACCCTACTCTGAAATGTTAATACTGCACACGGATTGAGGACAATATCTGGAGCAGAAATTGCATAATAATATTTAACTTATTTGAATTCTGTGTCCTTTGGAAGTTAAATAGGGTGAATCTCGTATAGGGTGAAATTGTGAATCCTTCAAATACCCGCACACACACAAGTAAACAATCGCACACGTGCTATTCCTTCATTTGTTTTCACCGCCTGTGTTAGCTGTTCTGTGTCCCATAGCAGTGATGTAGGTTTACTATTTGATTTAAGAGATTTGTATTTCCAATATTTATTATGAAAGGCCTCCATAAATGCTTGCTCTTTCCATGCCTTTAATTTTAGGTATTATTACTCAGATTGCGTTGCTATGGTTACTGAGGGCATTTCTTCCTTTGCCAAAGAAAATGCAACTGGCGACTCTTTGTTTCCGTGGCAACAACTATCCCTCCCTTCTTCTCTTTCGCTCTCCGCCTTGTTTCACCCCCCTTTCAAATAACTCTCTCTCCCCCTCTTTGTCTTTCTCTCACTGTTTGTCTCTTTCCTCTTGCTTGCTCTTTTGTGCCCCTCCCATTTCACTTTTCTCCCACTTCTTTAACCCCATCTTCGTGTTTATTTCATTCATTCTCTGTCTGTGTGAAATCTCAGGTGAACCTGGACCTCGCCTCACTTTTGGACAGCGATGATAAGAAGTCTAAGAACAAGAGGGGTGTCCTTCCCAAACATGCCACAAATATCATGCGTTCCTGGCTCTTCCAGCATCTCATGGTGAGATGGGGAAACATGTCCTCTTTATTTTCTTTAGGAAAAACCTTAAAAACGTAAAATTGGCAAATGTGCTGAAGTAGTACCTATTAATACTTCTTTTTTTTTTTTTTTTTAGCATCCTTATCCTACAGAAGATGAAAAAAGACAGATTGCTGCACAAACTAACCTCACTTTATTACAAGTAAACAACTGGTAAGATTTAAAATTTAACTCAACTACATTACTATCATTGACTTTATTAAAGCATGTTACTTTGTTTTGTTAGAGGAATCTAAAAGTCTAACACAAAAATAGATAGTAACATGGCACCATCTAGTGTTCACTTTATTTTATTGTTGTCAATAACCTAATAAACTAATAATTTCTTTGTAATCTTTCTTATTTTCTTTTCAAAGGTTTATTAATGCACGCAGACGTATTCTACAGCCGATGCTAGATGCCAGTAACCCTGATCCTGCTCCTAAAACCAAGAAGATGAAGTCACAGCACAGACCAACCCAGCGTTTCTGGCCAGACTCCATCGTAGCTGGTGTGCTGCAGACGCATGGCCCTCATTCTGCTAACAATTCAGACAGTTAGTGCTTCTAACACTGTACTTCCAATACAGTCCAAGCACAGAGCTCATTTTAGTGCATTATGTATACTTGGTAGCCACAGTATGCACAGTCATAACATGGCTGTTTTCATACTTAAAATAGTAAAACCAGCATCATCTTGAGCTTTCATGTTCAATAAAAATGAGATGAATCAAATAACAAAAATGCATTATTAACATCTTTAGTATCTTTATTACAAGTTAGAAGATTTTGCTGTACAGGTGGAAGACACTACTGTCAAAACTGACAACTTTAGCTGATATTAAGTCAATTCAAGTCAACTTTGTCTAAATAGCACATATAACAATATTGTGTCAAAGTAGCTTTACATGAATCAAAAAGAGAATACTGTGTTAATGCAAGCATAATAGTATAGCTCAGTGTAACACAACTAGATTGAGTCCCCATTTAAGCAAACCAGAGGCGACAGCAGCATGGAACCAAAAGTCCATTGGTGGCAAAAAAGAGAAAATAAATCTTGGGAGAAGCCAGGCTCAGTCAAATGAACCAGCAGGTAGTTCCATGCAGCAGCAAAGTTAGATTGTGCAGAGAAATCTTTCTGGGGCTCATCGAGTAACTGACTAACTTAGCATAGTTATAGCCATTCTACTTATGTCAGACAAGTTTCAAATTGACATAGTGTGTCTTCCGCCTCCATTCCGAACAGCATTGGGTAGATTTGAGTTTAGACGTTAGATATGCAAAGGCTCTCCAAAGTTTTGAGAGCACAGCAGACATACGATATGAGCTGACACAAGTACTGATGTGCTAAATCATTCAGTAGTCAGAGTTTGTTTACCAGGTGTTTAGAAAAACCACATAATGAAGCTTTACAATAATCTAACCTTATGGTTATGATTGCACAAATTAACATTACCTTCGACAATACAGTGACGTTGTGAATTCCAGAGTTCCAGCCTCACAGCAAAAAGGGCACAGGTTCATCTCACCATTCTGTGTGGAGCATGTTCTCTCTGTGTTTGTTTCCTTCCACAATCCAAAAACTTGTATGTTGGGTTGATTGGTTATTTGGTTATTGGTGATTGATTGGCTCATAGAAGTGAGTGTGAGTGTCCCGGCGATGGACTAGCGACGTGAGAGTGTATACCCCTACCTGCTTTTCACACTTTTTTGAGAGCTAGGATAGATTCCATCAGACCCCTGCGACCTTGAATTAGAGAATAAGTGAATTACCTTCCAATCTCACATTACATACAATTATGAACAAAAGTTCAGGAATTAATCTCATTGAGGAACCTGCAGAAAGAAATTTAATACCAGTGATATCATAAATAGTATGAATGCCAGCCTTGCTCATTAGCTTTAACATATTTCTTCTAATCTTTCAACCATATTGAGTCATTCATTCATTCATCTTCTAACCTGCTTATTCCTTAATTCGGGGTTCACAGGATGTGCTGGAGCCCTATCCCAGCGCACATAGAGCGAAAGGCAGGGCTACACCCTGGACAGGTCGCCAGTCCATCGCATGTCCACACATAGATCCACAATCACATTCACTCCTATGGGCAATTTCAAATCATCAATCAACCTAATGTATATGTTTCTGGGCGGTGGAAGGAAACCAGGGTACTCTGAGAAAACCCCTGTAACCGTGAGGTGAACATGGAAACTCCTCCGACCCCGCTGCCCTATATTGAGTCCTAAAATTGGTATTTATATGTTGGTGCATTACTGCCTCATACGCCTTAATAAACTTGAGTTACTGATTTTTTGAGTGATTGATTGACTGGCGGTAGGCTACTAATGAAGTTAGTGTATAAAAGCGTTTGAGCAGTTAAAATATTTGCTTGTGACAAGAGCATGTGCTGATCAGTATCTGTGTGTTTATGTGTTAGGTTCCATGGGTATTGACAGCCTGCAGCCCCTCTCCTCTGACTCTGCTACTCTGGCCATGCAGCAGGCCATGTTGGCTGGAGCCGAGGACTCCATGGAAGGCACAGATGATGAAGAAGAGGAAGAGGAGGATGACGAAGGAATGGAGGACGAGGATGAAGATGAAGAGGATGAAAGGCATTTGTCTGTCAGAAGAGGTCTGCATCTTGATCACAGCGAAGGACTGGAGTAAAGAGAAAGGCAGAATATCACTGACCTGATACATAATTAACCATGGCCCAGATGTTTTCAGTGGACAGTTAAGTGCTTGGGGGCTGAATTAGAGAAGGGAGGTTTGCAAAACAAAGAGATTGAATTAATTACAATAATTACTGATTTTTTTTGTACAATTAAGAGAAATAAATGAATGCACACACATTGACCATACATTTTAAAATGTTATATACTGGGATAAAATAGAATCTTTAGTTATATTAACAAAATTTCCTGTGTAATCTTAATGTTCATTAAATGCCCCCCACACATATGATTTCAAGTTAAACTCAAAGCATGATTTATTTTCTTTTTTACATATATACATAAATAATTAACGGGGATAGTTATCATTCATTTTTTCAGGTGGTTTTCTGGGCATGAGGTTTCAAATTGTTTGCTAGCGTCCGTATTTAAAAAAAACATTGTAAAGACTTGAGAGCACAAAGTACCCACCTTAGATGCCAACCCGTTTGCACAGATGCTTGATATTTATATTTTAGGATTTCAATCAACATTGTTGCACTTGGGAGGATTCTCATTTGCCTGAATGATGCAATTCTGAATGGCACTGAAGGCCAACAGTCTGGAACTTGCAGCCAACAAACTTTCTTCCTTATAACAAAAAAATGTGGAAGGATACAACATGGCACATTAAACATTTCATTTATGTGGAAAATAAACCAGTGGGTCTTTTTTGCCCCTTAGAATTTATTCTGATGTTTACTGAAGGAACACTACAAGAAGAAATGCAATTTTTGCAGAGCATTTCAGCTCCTGGAAGCCCTCTGCATATTTTTTTGTAAATGAAACTGTGAAGATATTCCTGTTGAATCAGTTTCCAAAGTAAAGCATTCTGATGTGATATTTAGAGATGAGAGAAGCTGTTATTGGAGTCGGTCTTGTGAAGTATGTTTCTCATTATCTTTTTTTCTTGTTTATTTTGAAACGGTTCTTCCAGAACAAGTAATGTTAGGTGAAACTTTTACAAAATTTGTTTGTACACATTGTTGTCATGATCCATTGTGTTTTAATAGACCATTTTTTATAATAAATATAATGGATGATTTTTTGTGTGTACTGTTTTTCTGATTCAGATTACTGTTTATTGATTCACTTTCATGCTTTATTGTGGGTTGTTTCAGTTGTGAATTAAGGTAGACATGAATAATTATACTTTAATATCTGATTCTACACAAACTTGAAATTTTATAATTGTATTATTAACAGAACATTATTTGCTGTGATGTACCTTTTAAAAAGTTAAAGGTTTTATTGTGTATATTTTCATCTACAAGAAAAAGACTTATGAGATGCAACACAATCAAAGTTTATTTTCATGAATGAAATAAAAAAACTTTCATGTTTTTATTACGTTAAAATTCATTCATTCATTCTTCTTCTTACCCACTTATCTCCTAATTCGGGATCACGAGGGGTTCTGCTAGTGCCTATCTCAGCTCACATAGGGCAAGAGGCAGGGTTACACTCTGGACAGGCTGCCAGTCTATCGCAGGGCAACACAGACAAACAATCATTCACACACACATTCACTCCTATGGGCAACTTAGAAGAACCAATCGACCTAATTTTCATGTTTTTGGACTGTTGGAGGAAACCCGGAGCACCCGGAGGAAACCCACGCAACCGCAGGGAGAACATGCAAACTCTGCACAGAACCTTCTTGTTGTGAGGCGACTGTACCAGCCTATTTATTAACATAAATCACAGAATCATGTCAATGCATTGTTGTATTGCAAGTAATGAAGTGTTGTCTGAAGCCCCAAAAGCCAAAGGCAACAAAGGTCTTAGGCCTTTTCCCCTTACACAGAGATTTCTCCAGTTTTTCAGAATTTTTGATGACGTAATGCACTAAAGAGATATGCAAAGCCTTTGATGTTGAGGAATTTAAGCTTTTAAAGTATGCCACAGTGATTGGAGAACCTATGTCCAATTCTTAACTTCTGGGAGACCCTTTAAAACATCCCTTTTATAGCTAATCATGTTACAGACTGTAACCGTGCAGCTTGTGAGTAATCTGAGGAATCCATAACGCAGTAGAACAACCAGTAGGTTTATTAAGGGAAAATGGGGAAAGAAGATAAAGGCAAACAGTATCCAAATCGTAAGGCAGAAGAATAGTCAAAGTCCGTAATGCAAAGTTCAATAATCCAAAGTGTATCAAAAGGTCAAATAGTATACTGCTCGGTAAAGGTTTATGGCAACAATACTTCGCAATTAGACTCCAGACGGCCACCTGCTTAAATAGGAGGCCCATGCCCAATTGACTGAAGCAGGAAGTGATTCACTAGTATTCAGGCGAGGGCTCCCTCTGCAGGCGGTCCTCCAGAGTCCCAGTTTTTACAGTATCCCCACCCCTAGGAACGCCTCCTGGCGGTCCCCTAGGGCGCCCCCTGAGTTGAGGCGCTGGAAGCTCGGGATGGCGGGTGTGGAAATCCTGGATCAGTGCAGGGTCCAGAACGTCCCGAGCTGTCACCCAAGTTTGCTCCTTCGTCCCAGGCCTGTAAGTGATGGTAAAGTTAAATCTTGTAAAAAACAGTGCCCATCGGGCTTGACGTGTTTTCAACCGGTGGCCCCCTTTTTATATTCAAGGTTACGATGGTCAGTGAGAACAGTGAAGGGGTGTGCACTCCTTTCTAACCAGTGCCGCCACTCCAGCAGGACCTCTTTAACTGCCAACAACTACTTATTCCCTACATCATAGTTAAGCTCTGACGGGGTGAGCTTACATGAGTAATAGGCGCACGGTTGTAGCTTGGGGAGTGAGCCTTGCCTCTGGGACAACACCTCCCCAATCTCGCCGTTACTAGCATCCACTTCTACCAGGAATGGAAGCGCAGGGTCAGGATGCATGAGAGTGGGGGCTACCGTGAATTTGTGTTTGAGAGTTTTGAAAGACTTAGTAGCTGCATCAGTCCAAGCTAACTTAGTAGGCTTCCCTTTGAGAAAAGACGTTAATTGGACAGCTGTGAGGCTAAAGTTTCGAATGAAATGGCAGTAAAAGTTTGAAAATCCCAAGAAGCACTGTAACTCCTTAACTGATAATGGACGAGGCCAATCTTGGACAGCCTGCACCCGACCCGGCTCCATCTTTGTGCTCACAATATATCCAAGGAACTGTACTTCGGTAGTGTGAAAGTGGCACTTCTCCACCTTTACGAATAACTTATTGGCCCTCAGTCTCTGGAGCACTGCTTTTACTTGCTTCTTATGCTGTTCCTCATCGTGCGAGTACACCAAGATATCATCTATGTACACGATCACACACACATTGAGCAGGTCGCATAGGACATCGCTGATGAACAACTGAAACACTGCTGGGGCGTTACAAAAACCATATGGCATGACAAGGTTGTCGTAGTGGCCCTTAGGGGTGATGAATGCCGTCTTCCACTTGTCTCCTTCGCAAATTCAGACCAGGTTGTAAGCGCTGCGCAAGTCCAGCTTAGTAAAAATGCATTTTTTTACGAAATAAGAAAAGCGCATTTTTTACCCTCAGAGGGGAATCGAGAAAACTGTTCAAAGAAAAACATACGGCATTGGTGAATGAAGCCATCCGACATTGGTCTGGATCTCTGTTGAATTTATCGGGTAGGGAGGCGAGGGTTGCACTTGGGGGCGCAGCCGGAGGAGCTTGTGCTGGCGCGGCGGTCAGAGCGCTCACCTGCAAGCGGCACAGATGGTCTAAGCTTGTGTGTTCAATGCCGCTAGAAGATCCTCCAAGGTTCTGATCTCTGCTGGATTCATCGTGGGCGAAGTATTCTGTAACCGTGCAGCTTGTGAGTAATCACAAATGAGGAATCCATAATGCAGTAGAACAATGCCTGAACTCTTTTCTTAACTTCTCTAACACACTCTCCATTACTTTGCACTGTTGAACCCAGGTACTTAAATTCTTCCACCTTCACTACTACTTCTCCCTGCAATCTCCCCATTCCATTGCCTTCCCTCTCATTCACACACATGTACTAAGTCTTATTTCTACTGACTTTCATTCCCTTTCACCTTTACAAATTCTTCTCAACCTGCTCATTATCCTTATCTGCAAACATCATTGTCCATGGAAACTCCTGTCTGACCTCATCTGTCAAACTATCCATCACCACTGCAAACAAAAAGGGGCTCAGAGCCGATCCTTGATGCAATCCCACCTTCACCTTGAACCAGTCCGACATTCCTACCGCACACCTCACTGCTGTCACATTGTCCTCATACATGTCCTGCACCACCCTCACATACTTCTCTGCTACACCTGACTTCCTCCTACAATACCACAACCCCTCTCTCAGAACCCTGTTGTACGCTTTCTCCAGATCTACAAACAGACAATGCAACTCCTTCTGGCCTTCTCTATACTTCTCCATCAACATCCCCGAAGCAAAGATCTGTGGCATCCTTGGCATGAAACAATCCTTCCCATCTCTGTCTCTCTGCCTGGCCAACCTGTACAAATCGTTTTCTCAAATCTCAAATCCACCACCAGTCATAGTACCAACATTTAAAGTAACCACCCTAACCTCCACTCTCCTACACTTCTACTTCGCCTGCCGTCTCTGTAGATGTCTTCCTCCTCTCCTTTACCTCTTTTGGCCCACAGTATCCCAATTTCCTGTCGGCTAACGGTACATGTGGCGGTCGTTGTTAACCCGGGCCGCGACCGATCCGGTATGAGATTCTGATTTGTGATCCGCATATTTGATTTGGCGCAGTTTTATGCTGGATGTCCTTCCTAACGGAACCCTCCACATTTATCTGGGCTTGGGACCGCCACTAAGAATGCACTGGCTTGTGCAACCCTAATGGCTGGGTTTATAATTTATATATAACTAATTATTTAAAGAAATATTTTAATAATTACTATTTGACAGTATATGAGGAAAGCTGTTCTAATGTAACAAAGTAAAAGTGCAATAAAAACACAACGGCCTTTAACCCCATGTGCGCTGGGATAGGCTGCAGAAGACTCCCCTGACCCTGATTTAAGAGAATAATCAGGTTAGAAGATAAACGAATGAATGAATGAATGTATTGATGTACAGGATATGATTTAAAATTGTAAGTAAGGAGGTGGAAGATCATAGATGTAGGTGGAGGCAGTTTATTCGATATTTGATACAGCACCTGAAATCAAGTATTTGCAAAAATAGACAAGCTACACGTGTAATTAAAATGAATTTTAATTAAAGATTTTCAAGTATTTGAGAAATGTCTAATAGCTATGTGAGTGAAGCCTGTTCCATTCATTATGAAACTATATCAGCAGAGCCTATAATGTTATATTCATTATAAAAAGTTGTAAACTGTTAGGCTCATTGCTTAGTATTGGTATAAAAAAGGATAAAAAGATAAAGGGACCATGTCTGATTGTGCCCTTTAACTCTTTTATACTTAAAACATGCAGTGGTGTAAAAAAGTGTTTGTCCTCTTCCTGATTTCTAACCTTTTTGCATGTTTGTCACACTTTAATGTTTCAGATTATCAAAGAAATTTAAATATTAGTCAAATATAACATGAGTTAACATAGAACACAGTTTTCAAATGAATGTTTTTCTTTTTAAGGGAAAAGAAAATTGAAAACTACATGGCCCTTTGTGAGAAAGTGTTTGCCCCCTGTTAAACCATAACTTAACTTAACGGTTTATCACACCTGGGTTCAATTTCTTTAGCCACACTCAAGCCTGGTTACTGTCACACCTGTTTGCAATCAAGATATCACTTAAATAAGACATGCCTTACACAGTGAAATAGACGAAAAGATCCTCAACATCTTGCCGAGATCCAAAGGAATTCAGAAACAAATGAAAAAGAAAGTAATTGAGATCTATCAGTCTGGAAAAGTTTATAAAGCCATTTATAAAGCTTTGGGCTCCAGCGAACCCCAGTGACACCCATTATCCACAAATGGCGAAAACATGGAACGGTGGAGAACCTTCCCAGGAGTGGCTGGCCGACCAAAATTACACCGAGAGCGCAGCGACGACTCCTTCAAGAGGTCACAAAAGACCCCACAACAAAATCCAAAGAATTGCAGACCTCACTTGCAGAACTCCACCAGAAGCAAAATGGTCCAAGGCGGAAACTGCTGCTGAGCTAAAAGAACATAAAGGTTCGTCTTAGTTTTACCAGAAAACATCTTGATGATCCCCAAGACTTTTGGGAAAATACTCTGTGGACTGACGAAACAAAAGTTTAACTTTTTGGAAGGTGTGTGTCACATTACATCTGGAGTAAAAGTACCACTACATTTCAGAAAAAGGACATCATAACAACAGTAAAATATGGTGGTGGTAGTAGTGTGAAGGTCTGGGGCTGTTTTTCTGCTTTAGGACCTGGAAGACTTTCTGTGATAAATGGAACCATGAATTCTGCTGTCTACCAAAAAATCCTGAAGGAGAATGTCTGGCCATCTGTTTATGACAACTTGGGCTTTGCAGCAGGACAATGATCCAAAACACACCAGAAAGTCCACCTCTGAATGGCTGAAGAAAAACTTACAGTGGCATGACCTTAAAAAGGCGGTTCATGCTCAAAAACCCTCCAATGTGGCTGAATTGCAACAATTCTGCAAAGATGAGTGGATCAAAATTCCTCCACAGCGCTGTAACAGACTCATTGCAAATTATTGCAAATGCTTGATTGCAGTAGTTGCAACTAAAGGTGGCCCAATCAGTTATTAGGTTAAGGAGGCAAACACTTTCTCACACAGGGCCATGTAGTTTTGGATTTTGTATTCCTGTAATAATACAAATCTTTTAAAAACTGTGTTTTGTGTTTATTCATGTTATCTTTGACTAATATAAATTTTTATTTGATGATCTGAAACATTAAAGTGTGACAAACATGCAAAAAGATTGGAAATCAGGAAGGGGGCCTACACTTTTTCACACCACTGTATACAGAGTGCAGCACTAAAATAACTGACTTTGTGGCAGTTTTCCAGATCTATCATGCCTCTGAAATATAGAAGTAGGTCTACTTGGGACGGCAGTGCATAAATAGCTTGAACAATGACAGAGGCGGGAAAAGCCACAGAACTGGCCAAGTTTGAAGTGGATGGGAGCCATCAGCTTGATGAGAATGTTAAGATCTGCTGGTCTGCTGCCTCCACCCTATTTAACCCTCCCTGCTTGCAGTAATTGGTCTTATGTTTTATCTTTTGCTGTAACTCTAATAAGCTTCAGAGAGTTTCTAGCCCTTTAATTACTCTTTACCCTGTCCTATTTAGCCTCCCATTTTGTTCAGGCCCTCCTACACTATTTAAAATCACTGCCAGCATCTTCAGTAGCCTCAGGACCAGGTCATCGCTGCATGGCATACATAATATTGACTATAGCAGGAGAACTAAAGGTACTGTTTTTAAATTCCTTTTATTCAGAATGTAGTGTACATTAGGGAACAGGGGTAATTAACTTTAACATACTAGGTACAAGTTTCAGAAGGCACTTTTTAAAATAAAATTTGCAAACCCATAACTGAATTTACATATAGTCAGAACTGCCAACAAACAAAAACAGTTAGCTTTGTATGATCTGCTCAACAGTTGTGGACATGTCAATTGCTAAGGCAGCGGCACAGGCTGTGCTGTCTGACGCTCTGCTTCAAAACAGCAATGTAGACAACCGCATTCGTCACCTGGAGCTGGAGCTGCCCTTGGACAAATTTATAAAATTTGTTTCTGTGGGACTTCCTCTAATGCTGGTGTCTTTGGCATTTGCTCGTGAGATTTCAGTTGGTAAGTTTTTTGTGTTTTATTAATTTTTTAATTAGTACAACAAGCAAAGAATATTTAGATTGTTATTTTCAGTATTCTTTGTCTGCAAATGTTGTATGCTCCTGCATGCTCCTGCATGCCTATGGGACAGGCGCTGCATTCATTACAACCCTAAACAGAATAATAAATAATAACTTAAATAAGAATGTTAGAATTTGTCAAGATAAAATAAAAGAATTAGAAGGACAAGTACATGAGTGATGAAGAGTGAATAACACGGTTAAAGCTAGCATTATAATCCATTAAATGGTGATGATGCAAAGTTAATTAAACAGCAACTTTGATTTTGCACACTGTATTAGAATTTCTTTGACAAGATTTAAAATATAGACCAAGATAATTTAACAACTTTTTGCCGATGGTAGTACTTCATACGACAGACAGGCTTGTGGTGGATTGGAAATGAAGACAGTAAAGCTCCCTAGACAGGCAATTACTGAAAAAAGCTGTCAGTTGCAGTTGAGGCAGCTGACGTTGCAATCAGTTCCTCTGGAGTTGGTCTGCAATCAGTTCACACGTGTTAATTGGCACAACGATGATTAAGAGAGACATGGAAAGATGACAAGAGTCTGTAATTACAGTCAGCCTGCTCTTTCGCAGTTCTCTATTTCAGTCTAACTAGAGGATAGGTAATTAAAGCAATGGACAAGTCATAGAAATGTCCACATATGACAATTTAACATGTTTATTAAACATTATACCTTTTTTAACAAAAACATTATTTAAAAGAATTTAAATTTCATGAAGACATTTTTTTATACTTTAACTGAAGTCATGGGCATATAAAATCGCAAGAAATTCAGAATAAAACAGTGCTACATTTTTAACCTCTCCCCAATCTTTCAATGTAATTTTCTATAATCAAGACAGCTGTGGTGAATGTCTTGCACACTGGAGGTTGATTGTAAGGTACAGAGGAACAGACTAGTGTTTAAATGTTCTATAAAAAGTATGTCCTTGGCTTTTTTTTCTTAGTGGTAGGGATCCACCCTTCATGCCTACTCCATCTCAGCAGAAGTGTTTCTCTTGCTGTGGTTTCCAACAGCTGTGCTTCTGTGAATCTACAGTTATAAATCAGTCATGTCATCTGTGTGGAAACTACGCCCTTTTTTACATACTAACTAATAAACTGAGGTATCACAACAATATACTGATTGTCATCAGACACTGTAACATATAATGGCATGACATGGACAAACCCGATTCCAAAAAATTTGGGACACTTTTGCAAATTGTGAATAGTAACAGAATGCAATGAAGTGGACGTTTCAAATTTCAATATTTTATTCAGAATAAAATATAAAACATTCACATGTTGAAAGTGACACATTTTGAAATGTCATGCCAAATTGTGCCTCATTTTGGATTTCATGAGAGCTACACATTCCAAAAAAAGTTGGGACAGACAGCAATAAGAGGCCGGGAAAGTAAAATTTACACATAAGAATCATCTGGAGGACCAATTTGCAACTTATTAGGTCAACATGGGGGGGTTGATGCTGTGCCGAAGCAGATAAGGTGAGGGCACGCACCTGCTCCTGAAGTCCATGCATAATTTGGGCTTGAGAGTTGAACGCCGCCAGTAAATCTTCCAAAGACCTTATCTCCGCTGGATTCGCGTTTGGCAAAGTATTCTGTAACGCATGGGCTGTAGGCAAGTTAGAGGAATCCATGATGCAGAGGTTTAGTTAAGGTATTTATTTGGAACAGAGAAGAGGAAGGCAAACAAATCCGTAGGAGTAATCAAGAGAGTAGTCAAGAACAGAGCAAAAGTCAATAATCCAAATAGCAAAAAAAACTTGATATATAAAGAATGCTTAGCAAAGGCCTAGGGCAACAATACTTTGCAAAGCTCCTTAGAGAACCACCTGCTTATATAGGCGGACCACGCCCAAGATGGCCGACTCAGAAATTGGCTACTAGAATTCGGGCGAGGGCGCTCTCTGCAAGCGGTCCTCCGAAGGCACAGTCCTTACAAAGCCCTATCTAAACACGATCCAGAAGTGCAGGCGTTAAACTGGACTGTGGCAAAGTGGAAAACTTTTCTGTGGTCAGACAAATCAAAATTTGTTCTAGCCTGCAGTCCAGATCTTTCACCCATAGAGGAATATGCTACAAAGAAGACCTAAGACAGTTCAACAACTAGAAACCTGTATTAGACAAGAATGGGACAACATTCTTATTCCTATTCAGTCCAGTTCAGATGTTTGAAGACTGTTATAAAAAGAAGAGGGGATTCCACACAATAGTAAACATGGCCTTATCCCAACTTTTTTGAGATGTTTTGATGGCATGAAATTTAAAATCAACTTATTATGTTTCCCTTAAAATATTTAAAGATTTATTATTGCTCTGCAGGAGCACCCATTTTTCAGAAATCCCAAAAAATTCCACCAACTTTTTTAAAATAAAAAAAAATTGTATTTTTTATTTAAAAAAAGTTTTCTTTTCCACATGCTTTAGAGGGTCAGTTACTGGGTAAGGCATCTATTGCTTGGGGCTGAAACAGAGAATCAACAGATCTTTTGTCCTGGTGAATAAGCTAAAATGGAAATGTAATTGAGATGATTTTGCATTTTCAGGACCCCAGGTTAGCTGTTTTCCTCCAAATAACTTTACAGTAAAGCAGTCTGCGTATGTTGACACGTATTGCTGGGATTCACTAATGCACCATGAATTTGATGAAAATGGGAACTCAGAAGAACGTTCACTGTGGGTACACAAGGTATAGTGGACTATAGTGTTATATTTCCAGGAAAAAACAAATGTTATAAATTAATTCATGCAAACTAAAAACTCATTTAATAAAAATGAAGAAAAACTAAATATTAATCATACAAATACTTTCTTAAAATAATTAAAATAATGTTTAAAATATTTGTTTTCTTTTCTGTTTCTGTTTGCTTGCCTCTTAGATATTCCCCTACTCTCTGCTTCTCATGGCAATGATGATGTACCTTCCAGCACTGATCTGGAAATTTCTAGCCATGCCAACTCTGGGCTCCGATCTGCTCTTTATAATTGATGAGTTGGACAAGTCTTACAACCGCTCAGTACGCTTGGCACAGTGCATTGTGGATCTTAAACAGAATACAGACCCATACCAATTTCAAGCAGAGTTGCAAAGGTAATAGAAATTAAAAAAAAACTGTGGAAGATTACTTTTGTATTATCTTTGTCTGTCTTTCAGTGTATCCTGTCAGTTGGGCTGATTTTATGAAAATCTATAGAATCAAGATATTAAACATAGACTTTCTGTTAGTAATATTAAATAATTCTAAATCTGTTTTCAGAGCCAAAAGGAAACGTTACTTTGAATACCCCCTGCTAGAGAGATATATGCAATACAAGCACAGCTCTTACTTCCTGGTCAGCATGCGTTTCCTGCAAGGTTTTCTTTTGCTTACCTTCATGGCAGCATCATGTCTTTATCTAGTCTACTTCCACCTCTCAGCCTTCCTGCAGGATGAGTTCAGCTGCTTAATGCGTACTGGAATCCTGCAAGACCAGGTCTGGGTTCCTACTCTGGTGCAGTGCAAAATTAGTGGCCTGATGGTGTTTCAGGCCATAAGCATTGCTAACGGCGCTATCTACATGATGCTTGGTCCCATTGTCCTGTTCAGCCTGCTACGCCTTTTCTGTTGGGATACCAGCTTCCTCTCTCTGTATGAGATGCTTCCTGCTATGGGATTGATCAGTGGTCAGAAGCTAGGCTGCCCATTAAATGACTTGAATGTGCTTCTCCTCTTCCTGCGCACTAACATGGCACAGCTACAATCGTATGGTCGACTCAAGGCTTTGTGCTCACTGGCGCCCCCTCGTTTGCACAGGAGTACGGGTATGCTGACGAAGGAGCAGGTTGAGGAAGCTGCTGAAGAAGCTGAGGAACTGGAGGAAAAGATACAAGAGGCTAGAGAGGAAGGAAGAAACAACCTTGTGGACATCATGACCATGCTTGGGGCAGCCAGAGAGAATGTAGTAAACTGCCCTGAGCAGCGCCCTCTGGTGGAGGAGAACATGACACTTGGTACAGTTAGTCTTATCTGTTTACTTAAGATCATTCTCATAGTGAGCATAATTGTGTATATCATATGGGATGTTCAAAAAATATTTAAATGAACTTATCATGGAATTCATAATGCAAGACAGTAAGATAAAAGGTGTTCACCTATATTTGAAAAATGTTTGAACACTTGACAGTGTGAATATAATGCAGATCACTTGTTAATGTATATCTAGTTTCAAACCATTTAACAAGTTCTTCTTGTTACACAGAAGACACAAAACTGTTTGTTTGTATTATAATTGTACAAAAAGTGAAATTGTTTTTTTGTTAATTTGTTAATTGCTTTGGTTTCAAATTACTTAAAAAGTTAGGAATACAGATTATAAAGCAGGCTAAAAAAAGACATCACTTCATGGTAGATTTGATTCCCCTAACAGCCCTCTTTGTCTGTTTACAGAACCTAACCACCAGGGCTACCATGAACTCGAGGAGTCTACATCATGTTGTTTTGGTTAAGTTACCCACTAACGGACTGACCCATTACAGTGAGGGATACATAATGACAATAGACTAATCACATTCCCTCTAAACTAGCAACTAGATTGATTTATAGAGCTTTGGCAGGTCTACTGCCTGCGGATCAAGTTTATTATTGATCGTTTATATATATATAAATGTTCTTCTTCAAATGTTCAGACAATAGTCCATAGGCCTTACTAGAATAATATTTAAAGATTCATTTGAATTTGTACATTGGAATTCAAGTTTTTTTTAATTATTTTTATTATACCTTTCTGCACCTGTTATATTTTTCTGTGTGACATACTCTAACCCTTTTTAAAATAAAAACTGTAATTTTACGTTGTATTATTTGTAACTAGTAATTTGTAAATTTATTCTACTTCAAGCTACACAAACATTAATTCTGCTTGATTTTATAGCCAACCTAAAATAAACAATGCCTGAAATAAACAATGTTATACAGTCTTAACCGTCCTCTGCATCTGACAAATGATTACAGTCAACTACAGGCATCTGCCAAGATGTCAAATTCACACAATTAGTTGTGTTTTTGAGACTTAGACAGCCAGAAACAACATAACACATAATCTGATTTGCACTCCCTAGAAGATAATAAAACGTATGTTTTTTTGGGTTTTTGGTGGAAAGACTAAAAGACTAGTCTTTAATACACAGTTTGTGTGGATCTATTTCTGTGTGCGGACCTATTTCTGTAATTAACATTGGAAACAATTTGTAATCAGGTCTCCAATTCAGATGTACAGATACTTTTACCTAATAATTACCCCAAGAAAAAGACATGATTAATTAGTTTTGCAAAGATGGAATTAGTTACTGTTATATTATTATATTACATTTACATACACTATATGGCCAAAAGTATTCACTCAAATGTTTTGACTTGAATATAAACTTAAGTGACAATATAACAGCTTCAACTCTTCTGGGAAGACAAGGTTTAGGGTGTGTTTATGGAATTTTTGACCATTCTTACAGGTTCACACACTGATGTTGGACGAGCAGGTCTGACTCTGTCTCTCTAATTCAACCCAAAGTTGCGAGTAAAGTTCCTCCACACCAGACGTATCCATGTCTACATGGACCTTGCTTTGTGCACTATCAATTTTCCACAAAGTTGGGAGCATGGAATTGTCCAAAATGTTTTGGCATGCTGAAGCATTCAGAGTTCCTTTCACTGGAACTAATGGGCCAAGACCAGCTCCTGAAAGACAACCCCACACCATAATCTCCCACCACCAAACTTTGCACTTGGCACAATGCAGTCAGACAAGTACCATACTCTTCCATCAGATTGCCAGATGGAGAAGCGCGATTCGTCACTCCAGAGAATGCATCACCACTGCTCTAGAGTCCAGTGGTGATGTGTTTTGAACCACTGCCACCAATGCTTTGAATTGCTCTTGGTGATGCATGGCATGGATGCAGCTGACCGGCAAAAACTTTCCATATACACCAACAAATAGCAGCAAAACTAGAAAACGAATGAAACATAAAAACACTTGAAAGGGGAAAAAATAAACTTTCGTACAGACAATATAATAAATCGAAGTTAAAATAAACATATAATGTGATAGCAAAGCATTTTTGGAGAAATCCAATGACAGTTAAATGAAAACAAAAACATGTAACTGGTTGAACTGTAAGTATATACTCATCACGAACGATTTCTCAGTTATCTAATGCTGTTCATGTTACTGTTGTAAAAGGAAAAAAGATTATGTAGATAAATGTCAAAAGCTTTAAACATCAAAATGAAGAAAAATTGCCACTTAAAATTTTGGCCTGGATATTGACTTCAGAGGCAGTCTGTAGCATTTCGTACTTAGTATTAATTAGAAACACTTGCTTATTCTCTAATTTCTAAATCTAGTAAATTTTTGATAGTAAATTGTATATTGTATATATAATCATGTGTGTTTGTGTGTGTGTGTGTATGGTCCTTGAATCATCCTTGAACATTTCAATACTCATTCATTCATTCATTCATTCATTCATTCATTCATTCATTCATTCATTCATCTTTATACCCGCTTATTCCTTTATTCAGGGTCACAAGGGTCTGCTGGTGCCTATCCCAGCTTACATAGGGTCAAGAGGCAGGGGTACACCCTGGATACGTCGCCAGACTATCGCAGGGAAACACATAGACAAGCAACCATTCACAGACACGATTACCAATCGACCTGATCTGCATGTTTTTGGACTATGGGAGGAAACCGGACTACCCAGAGGAAACCCATGAAATCGCGGGGAGAACATGCAAACTCCGCACAGAAAGATCCCCGGCCTGGGAATCGAACTCTGGATCTCTTGTTGTGAGACGACCGTGCTAACCACTACACCCCTACGTTGCCCAAAATATCCTTCAGAAGCTTTAAATTATTATACATTGTATGTAGTGTCACTCTAAACAATGCATGTGTTAACTAACTTAGGTCCCAAGAAAAAAATTTAGGTCCACATGCAAGAACACTGCGGTTTCAACTTAAAATTACTCAACTTTAGAGTCTATGATCAGTATCTTGTCATGTTCTTTCCATGTTTGTGTGTTGTCAATTCTCTGTGTAAATCTCTTTTCTGAGCATCTCTCAGCTCTTTTATTTTTATTATGTGTGTGACTATGCGGCCCTAACGCTACATCTAAGCATAGAATATCTGCTTTCTGCTATCTCTTTCTCTCACGTCACTCTTTTTGAACCTGAAAAGACCCACATAGTTTACCAACTACTAACAACTGTGACATATAATATTGACTGAATAAGTGTACTGAAGGAACTTTTTTGATCAGTATTCAGTATGAATAAATATTCAACTACTCTTTATCATTAGTCAGTAAACAGTTTGATTATAAATTATGGCATATAATAATCATTCAAAATATAATCTTATATGTCATGTATATCATGGATATCCACATGGGGGCAGTATTTACATTTGCGTGGACGAGTAAAACAAGCGGGGCGGGGGGTCTGGAAACGTTTCTTAGGTTTTTTTTAAAATCAAAATTCTCTCTCTCTCTCTCTCTCTCTCTCTCTCTTTCTCTCAAATCATCTTACTAAGTACTGAAATCAGAGTACTGGTTTGTCTAAACTGTGGGATATAGTGGATCAATTGTACTCATAGGGAGTAGCAAAACAGCCCTTCAGAGTCCAAAGATTTGGTAGATTCTATAAATTATTTTGAGTGCCCATTTAAATACCATGTCAGGTCTTTTAAAAAGCAGATGTAATCACTAATGTCTCAAGAGATTCAAAGTATTTATGAGACTTAGATTTAATCAATGGGTAATTACAAAGTATTCACATGTATAAAATGTGAGGATTCACATCACTAGCTGCAAGACTGAAAGATATACAGCCTCTATCCTAAAATTATGTATAATGATGTTAAAAATCTGCCTAAAAATAAATATTGTACACATAACCAAAAAAAGTGCTTTCACAAACACTTGAAAGCTTCCTCAAGCTATTCAAACATTTATTCAATTAATCAATTAACACAAAATGCTTGCATTTAGACTGTGTGTGTGTGTGTGTGTGTGTGTGTGTGTGTGTGTGTGTGTGTGTGTGTGTGTGTGTGTGTGTGTGTGT
>JAOTRA010000006.1:3629200-3639735 GCA_026260255.1 Pseudolaguvia tuberculata | reverse complement strand
AAGTAGCGTGCTTGATTGGCTTGGAACGAGAGACAGATGAGCAGGATTAGTATTCGGGAGAGTGAGGCGGTGACTGAGGAGGCATGACAAAGGTTAGATATTTGCAAATATTTAATGAAGGATTTTGCCCTACTCCACTTTTTAGATTCTCTCCAAGTCATTAAGATTTTGATGCTGACATTTGGCAACATGAACCTTCATCCTCCTCCACAGATTTTTAAGGTCTGGAGACCAGACCACAGTACTTCTTCTTGAACCACTTTTTTATCTATACTGTGAATTTATTCTTTCCCCTTATCAGCAAAACAACCTTAAAACATAACGTTGTCACCTGCATTGATGGTAAAGAATGGTTTTCTTCGGATCATAGTCAGCTTTCTAACTCCAAAAAGGTGATTTGAGTTGATTCCAAAGAGATTGATTTTTATCTTTTCTAACACTTTTAGCCAGTTCTACTTTGAATAATTCAGATGTTCGTTAGAAAAATTTAAGACGCGGACCAAGGGAAACAGACAGTTATTTTGTGTTTTTTACATTTGCAAACAATTGCACAACCTGGCAGGTGTCTTTAAAACAGGTAATAATAATTAAGAGCAATGCTTTTAAGAGTGTTCTAATATCAGTTTTTTCAATTCAATTCAATTTCAATTAAATTTTATTTGTATAGCACTTTTTACAATAGTAATTTCCTCAAAGCAGCTTTACAGAATGAATGAAAAATAGATAAATGATGAGTTTGTTTCTGATGAGCAAGCCGAGGCGACAGTGGCAAGGAAAAACTCCCTAGAGTGGGATTAGGAAGAAACCTTGAGAGGAACCAGACTCAAGAGTGTGGAGGACAGCATCCAACAGCATCATATCACCATAATACTCAATATCTACGAGTCCCCTCGGTCTGCTCCTTTATCTAAAGAGGACTAACACTGAAATGCCTGACTAAATAAAGGGCTTTTTAATCTAGACTTAAATATGTGCTGTGCCTGATTCTGTGACATAAACTGGTAGACTGTTCCATAATTTTGGGGCATTATATGAAAATGCTTTGCCCCCTGCTGTAACTTTATTCACATGTGGCACTGACAGACAGCCCGCATCCTTTAAACAAAGTGGGCATGGTGGGACAGAGGGCACCACCAGCTCCCTTTAACAAGACCATTTAGCGATTTATATGTTAAAAGTAGTATTTTAAAATGTATCTGGAATCTCACCGGGAGCCAACGCAGCGTGAATAGAACGGGTGATATGTTTGAATCTCTTGGTCCTAGTAAGGACTCTTGTAGTTGCGTTCTGAACTAACTGAAGTTTATTTATAAGCTTTGCTGGACATCCAGAAAGCAGAGTGTTACAATAATCCAGCCTGGACATGATGAAGGCATGAACTTGTTTTTCTGCATCATTTAGTGGCAGAATATTCCTAATTTTTGCGATATTCCTAAGGTGAACGAATGCTATTTTAGTAACATTATCTATATGGGCTTTAATTGAAAGATTGGAATCTAAGATCGCACTCATGTCTTTGACTGTTGCACTTGATGCTACAGACAGACCATCTAATGTTGAAGTGTGACCAGAAAACTTATCTCTGGCTACCTGCGGTCCTAGTAAAAGTCATGTTTTTTATGGATTCAGCAGCAGGAACTTGCTTAACATCAAGTTTCTAATGTCATTAATACAAAATTCTATTTTATCTTACTGTCATTCCGCATCTGGTCGAGCTGAAATGTAGAGCTGTTTGTCAACGGTGTAACAGTGGAACTTCACATCATGTTTACGGATTAAGTTGCTGATGTATAATGAAAAAAGTTTTTTCTCCAGCAATGCGGCGGTTTCAATTCCGACTCGGGTCGTTTCCGGTCCCGCCTGTCTCTCCAACTTCATCACCCTGTCCAATGACTGTCATGAAATGAAAATGAAAGTTAAAAAAAGCCCAAAAATATCTTTACCCAGTGTCTTTTCTGGATGTTGTTATTGTTATTGTGTCTCTCAGTGTTGGACTAAACATGTCATTTCTTTGACAGTAGGCAAACGTACAAAATCTGCACTGAATGAAACAATTTCTTATTGTAAACATTGTGTATGTGCATCAACATACCAGCTATCCGTCTAGTTTGATGCACACAAGCAAGGAGCTGTGTCCGTCAAACAGACAATAAGCAGGCTATCCCTCTAAATCTTGGGGCCTTTGACCTCCCTCTCCCAGAGGGGACAGCAATTGACTAGGTATAGAGGCTTTCAAGACAATAACCTAAGGGGGATCTCTTGCAAACATATGTATGGTGACTTTGGCAGTTTGGGTATCCTGTTCCTTCAGTTTCTGAAGAGTAATGTCTCGAGTTATGTATGTCATTGATGGAACAAGACACAGCATTACTTACCAGCCTCCTTGCTCAGGCTTATCGCAGCATGTCACAAGGCGTGTTTATAATGCACATATATGATGACATCACCCACCGGTGGCATAATGTTTTTCAATTGCAAGGAGTTCACATGTGCTTTAGGGTTTTTAACAGGACATTCCAAAAGCAACATTACATACATAAACAATAATTACTTACAAAATCTGAGACATTTTGTTGAAGCCAGTAAAAAACACTCTTACAACACAGTTCGGTTTTAATAAGGAAGTTCTGGTCTTGTTTTCAAATGTTAGAGTACTAGAGTACCACCGCCATCATTTTAATCTCAGTTGGACAAGATGACTAAATTCTCTGTAGGTTCATCAAGCCAGGCCGTGGGCAGGCTAATCTTCTTTTGACAGAATACTTTCATTTTTTCAATAAACCCCCCAAAAAAGCTGCTTATGTACAACTTTTAAAGATGATGATTAGGAATTTGCATTCTTCAGCTTTAAATATGATAAGGAAAAATGGTCAAATGTTAACATCAGTTCACATTAAACATTGATTTGCAAAGATTTGCAGTAGCTTTCAAGGTTTGTTTATGTAGTGATCCTGTGTTCTTATGCTATTTTGAAGACTGCTTATTAAAATATAAACTATCCCTTGTTATGAATAAAATTATCTAAGTTGTGACTTTGACACAACATTTTAATTTAATATTGCTCATTTGCTGCATAGTATTTTCTGAACAGAGCTCTTACTTAATTGAAAGGGAAATTGAAGTTACAAGAGATTATCACCAACAGCAAATACAGAAAAAAAAATTTAACAAGCTTTGATGTTAAATGTAAATATTTAAAGAAAAAATGGCAAAAGCACTAATAAAAATCCTATGTAGAATAAGCTGTTCACAAAACTAATATACAGGTTTATTAGTATAACAATTCCTACAAGTTCTAGCATGCTGCTTTGGTTCTGGCAGTAACAGGGTGGCTGCTGCCTAAGACTGTTAATACACTACAAAGGTTTCTTGTTTTGACAATTTTTATCGTAGTTTCATTCACTATAGCATCACTCTTGTACTAACCTTACTGAGTGTTCCATGCCTGTTCCTGATTCTGTTTGTGATTCGACTTATTGCCTGTTTACCTGTTTACGTCTTTGACATATGATTTGGATTTGTCTGCTCAAACTGCCTGCCTGACTTCTGCTAATAAACGAGTGTTGAGTTACTTACTTGGGCAACTGGTATGGCTGTCAATGAAGGACTTCCTACTTAAATTGCCCAGTAAACAGCCCAGCTCCAGGTATATTGGCCTGTTTAAGTTGCCTAGCAATTCAATGAGGTTTCCTATCGCCAACAGCTGCCCCCCACCTACCGCATCTCGTCGAAATCTCCCATCACCTTATGCTGGGTCATTTTAAGGTTCTTTGGTGGATAAATGGGGAACTGGTAGCTTAGTGACTAAGGCATTGTACTAACACTTGAAAGGCCAGGGTTTGATTCTCAGCTCCGTCAAGCAACCTCTGTGGGCCCTTAAGTTTTTTATCACTGTCTGTTTTTTGAATTTGTTTTCCCGCATAGTGTTTAGGATTTGTTCGTGGGTTATTGTGTATCAACCTTTGCCTATTTGTTTTTTCTTGACCTTGGAACAGCCCTTCTAAATGTAGTAAAAGTTCATCCAACTTTTAAGATATTGCAACTAGTCAGTCACTGTCATCCAATTTTGCCCCATTGCCTTCATTTTTCGTGAACACTGAAGGATGGTCAGTTTAGGATGGGGAGTCTCTAGGAAGGACAAGTCAATGACTAGGCTCTACAAGACAGTTGTCGATTTGTTCTAACACATAAAGTCTAGTTTTGCTCTGGACTTGTAATTCTTGTGGACTTGTGAGAATATGTAGATAGGATCCATGACTAATTAATATAAAAAAGGAAGCAATTATCTGGGTAAAAATGAGCTTTGCCAATGAAATGTTGGAGAGTGAATTAATATTAGGCACATGGCTGTTTGATTTGGCTGAACTCGGGTTGCCCTGAAGAGGAGAAAGATTTAGAGTTAAAGTTCCCTAACTTCTGTAATTCTTTTCCTTACCTTGCTGCAGCATTATCTTTTGTATAGTAGGTAGCAGAGTTATACTTTTTGACATCTGTTAAAGTATACTATTAGTGGAAACATATTGTATAGTGGAAGTCTCTAATTTAAGAAAGGGAAAAGGATACCTCATGTGTCCTCTTAGCTTAATGGACTGCCCAAACAAATGAGCTGTTTCAGCATTTTAGATGAAGGTGCCTGATGTTAATGTCGTAGTGCAACATCAATTTAATATCTTTTAAATGTTGGTTAGTGCAGGCTTTTTAAAAGCAATGAGATGAGAAAATATAATTTCCTTATTGAGCTTTTATTAAGGGATACAGCAATTTGGTCACACTTTATGAGTATGAGCCCAGTAAGCCCACGGCAGCTGTCTGTGTTGCCCTTTGTTATTATCAAGCAATTAATGTCTGTAAAAAGCACAGCTGTAAAAAATGCTCATCTAGACTCTTAGGAGTGGATAAGAGAAGGCAGATGAGCTCAGCGAGACACTGTTTGTGACATAATCAGTAAGGAACATGACATCTGGAGCGGCCGCCTGAGATTCTGATGAGAAAGCTGTTGTAATGTGCCAGTTTTACCACCATAAAAATGCTTAATGCACATTCAGAGCTATGTAGGTGTTGGCCTCAGCAAACACACTATCACAGAGAAAGGAAAATGCAGTAAAAAGAAGGGGGAGAAATGAAAAAGGAGAAGGAAGGAAAAAAAGCTCTATGTGTGGGATGAACACACATCATTTAGTCACTGCTTGGCCAATAATTTAAATGACAATCTAATCGTATATGTATTGTGTCTATTTAAAGTCACAGATAGAATGAAGACAATGAGTTTTTTTAATCTGTTGCTTTTACACATAAACTGTAAAGAACGCTGTTTAAATAAAAAAAAAAATCTGCTGTCATTTTTGACATTGAAAGATTAAAGCTGCTTGAATTGTAAAAGCCTTTTCCAATGCATGTCGAAACAACAGAGTGAATCCGGGCGACCTTGAGTTGTTTTCATCAGACTGCAGCGTATCGCCATCTTGAGTATGAGTCTAACAGACAGAGCTGTCTGATCTCAGGTTGGAACGCAATCCGTAGCAAACATATTGAGCGACAGATCACATCAACAGACTGGCCACTCCCACAGCTCATCGGACCCTTCAGTTCTGCAAATAACAGGAGCTATCACAGTAAAGACAAGAAAGAGATGAGAAAGGAAATAAGAGAGAAAGAGAGATGAATAAAATAAAAAAGAAGGAAAGCTGAATAATAGTGCAAATGTCGTTTAAGTGCTTAGGGATTCAATAAAGCTTATTATTATTATCATCATTATTATTATTATTTTTAAAAACAATCAAGCACTCAATAGAACATTTACGATGAGTATTTCCTGTACTAAAGAAAATTCACATGGCCATAGCTAATCCTCTGCTGTATAAACTCAGGCTCCTTTCATACGGTTGCAAAGAATGAAGATTAATCATCGCTGCCATTTGAAATTGGACACAGGTGGCATAGACTTCTGTGTGTTTTTGTGTGTCTGTGTTTGTGAGAGAGAGAGAGAGAAAGAGAGGGTGGAAAGAAACATAAAGATAATTAGCTCTATTCTAATTTACCTTTCCTTATGGACAATGATATTTCTATTATTCACTCACAAGTCACCTGCTTATTGAAAATGGGTTTTGAAGAAAGCATAAAGACCCTCTTTTTGCTAACCTTCCCTCTCATATTTAAATCTTTCCATTTACTCAATCAAAATTACCAGTTGTATATTTACTGTTATATATAATTATATGTCTTGCCATACAAACTATATATGGCAGCTATATATCAGATTTATAATTTTTAATTAACTGAGGCGGAGCGGTGGCGTAGTGGATAGCACAGTTCGAATCCTGGGCCGGGATCTTTCTGTGCGGAGTTTGCATGTTCTCCCTGCGCTTGCGTGGGTTTCCTCCCACAGTTCAAAAACATGCAGATTAGGTGGATTGGTGATTCTAAATTGTCCATAGAAGTGAATGTGTTTGTGAATGGTTGTTTGTCTATGTGTTGCCCTGACATGAACTGGCGACCCGTCCAGGATGTACCCCCGCCTCTCGCCCTATGTGTGCTGGGTTAGGCGCAGCAGACCCCCGTGACCCCAGATTCGGGAAGAAGCGGGTAAGAAGATGAATGAATGAATGAATGAATGTTTCAAAGGCACCTGTAAGGTGGCTGGCTGGGCTCCGCCACTCATGCGGCATCAGCAGACGAGGCTCTGCCCCCCATGCAGCGTTGGTAGACGAAGCGCCACCTCCATGTTTAGTGTCGTCGTCCTGGCAATGTAATATTTAAGGCGACGCGCCGGTAAGCACACCGTGGGTTAAGGAATGTACGGAGTGAGTCTAGTCTGGGATGTTATCTGGGAACTTTGGAATTTTGGGACTTTGGAAAACCTATGGATATAGCCGTGTATGTATCTTTGAACTTGTGTATATAGTGCAACTGTGTATCGTCTTTGTGTTTTGTTTTCGTTTTCGTTCACTGTAAATATCACCGCACCACTGCTTTTGAATAAACATCACTACTTCACTGGATAATGGATCCGGCTCTATTCTCTGCAATCACTGTGTCGTTACAGCACCATTACCAACTTCAATTCATTCATTCATTCATTCATTCATCATATAACCTGCATATATACTCTGAGTCACGGAGGTGTGCTGTTGCCTATTCCAGTGCACAGATGTACAATCAGTACAGGTTGCCAATCCATTTCAGGGTCACACATAGAAAAACAACCACACGCACTCAGACTCACTCCTATGGGCAATTTTGAATCACCAATTAACCTAACATACATGTTTTTGGACCATGGCAGAAAACCAGACTACTTAGAGACAACCCATGCCAAAAGAACCCTTGCCAAGGAAACAAACCTGAGACCTGCTTGCTGTGAGGCAACTATACTAACCACTATACCATAGCATCACCTACATTACCAGCTTGTGTAGCTAAATCAGCAGTAATAGTTAGCATTCTTTTAATCCATGCAATAGTATTTACAAATAGTGTCCTGATTTACTCTTGCTTGCCTTTTTCGCTCACTTACATTTACAACATAAATTCTAATATTTGCTCTATTTAATTATCATTTATTCCCACAAACCTTTTCTCTTCATTTCTTAGCGTTTCTCTCTGCGGTATGTGGTTGAGATTTTTTTTCTTGGGACACCAAGCGTTGTCCCCAAAAATGAACCCATTACAGTTTGCGTATCGTGCAAACCTTTCAGCAAAGATGTCATTGTCACACCCTCCATTTGGCCTAGATACTAATGACACTTAAGTATGAATGCTGTTTATAGACTTCAGTTCATCATTCTACTCAATAATTCCTTAGAACCTGACCGAGAAGCTCCCTCTGCAACCGGATACTAGAATTTTTTACTGGAAGACTTCAGTAAATCCATATTAGAAATTCCATAGGTCACAACCTGTCTCTGAATGTTGACAAGACTAAGAAGATAGTGGTTGATTTTAGAAGAGCAAGAATAAGCATTCTCTGCTGAACATCAAAGGATCTTCTGTATAGCTCATCAAGAGTACCAAATTCCTTGGTATTCATTTTGCAGAATTGTTCACCTGAGTAGCTCCATCACTTCCTGGTTTGGCCACATTGTTTAGACCGCACAAACCTGCAGATGATAGTGAGAGATAATCTTCTCAGTCTCTCTTTTGTATATAACATATTTACATCACACGCTACTTCCACAAAGCCAAAAGAATTGTGGATTATCCCAAACATCTCTCAATCTCACTTTTCACACCCCTACCATCTGGGAAAAATGTACAGTATCATTCAGGTCCTCATAACCCAAATATTTAACAGCTTTTTTCCCTTAAGCCATCATGCTCCTCAACAAACAAAACTAAACTACTGCAACTGACAAACACACTTACACTTATACACATACAAACACATAAATCGATATTTACAGCACCACATAAACTCAAACACATTTTGTTAATTCATTATTTTAAATGTTTTTTGCCCAATTAGCTTGCTGCTTACTTGCATATCTCTGTCCATTTTTTATAAACTGGTCAGTAATGTTTGTCTGTTTTGCACTAGTACACAAACACCGTTTCTACGACATTCTTTTAGTCTATAGTTGTGTTGTTCTTTTATGTAGCTCGTTTGTCCTGGAGAAACACTTCATTTTACTGTGTACTGCATCTGCTATAAATGGTTGAAACTATAATAAATCTTCTTGAAATTGAACTTGCAATAAAACAGTGGCAAACTATTTGAAAATTTATACCTGAACCATATGACATAATAGAGTAAGCAAAGCAAGGTAGAGTAAAAATGTAAATCTGTGTTTATATAAGGAGGAGCAAATGTGCAGTGGTTACCATGACCTTCCTAGTATATTGTTGTGCCAAGGTTGCAGTCTATGGCAGCCATGTTTAAAAAACATACTGTGTTCTGGGAAGTGGAGCTACTGTTGGATTTTGATTTGTCCGTATATGTTAGAGTGGGTGGGGGGAGCAGGTAAAGAGCGCACCCAAACGCAGGATTGGCGGATTTAAATTGTCCATTTTATTTAAAGAAAGCAAAAATAAATAAATAGGGAAAAAACAACAGGATTTAAACTAAAGAAAAATACCGAAAAAAATAAGACTTAAACAAAACCTGACTAGACGAGACCAGACGCGACGAGACGAGATTGTGAACAAGAATAGAGCAAAAGACATTCTGGGGGAAAAGAGGCGAGAGATAATCCAACGGGGCCCAGGAGAAAGCTGCCGGCTTATAACACACGCGAATCAGCGCTAGACGAGACTCAGCTGCGCGCGCGCTCACGCACACACACGAGAGCGCTACAGCGCAGCCAAGCCCCGTGCACACCGGCAGCGTGCTGGAGACGCTCATACCAGAGGAGGACGTGACAGTATATTAGTGTTGTAGGCATTACTGCCTTGGAAGAAGATACATGGAAGAATGGACCTTACACACTTTAACTTGTCATTGATTTAACTTGCCTGTCATTGTTGCAATTATTTTGCAACCTTAATTATTTTTAATGTAATTTCTAATGTTTTCCTGATTAAAAAAAAGTCATGTTGATCTGTTGTACATGTCTGTGTTCATTCTCTCACACTTAAGAACATCTAAACCTTTTGTCTAATGCTGGAGAGTTTGTGAGGTTAATGTTTCAGGGAAATAGAGTTTGCTGGTGAGCAAACAAACACTGGAATTTGACACTAGAAGTCAATTGTCTATCTGCACTGAATGTTGAGTGTTTCTGACCTAAGCCTAATTACTTTGGGCACAAACAATAATCATCAAGGGCTATCAAAAATGTATGTTGCCATTGATTTTAGTGTATCAAAGCTTCAATGTAGATGTATGGATGTGGAAGGGTGGATGTGGCACCTAAAATTTATACTTTTGTGGCTTGCTGTTTTGGTATAAAATGGACAAAAGTAAATTCAATTGCATATTGGAGTGGAAGCTCTTAAATTCCATGTGATTATAGGCTCCTCTTGGAACTTATGTTAAATCTTTATCAGATGACTATAGGGAACTGACAACCACTTTAAGATATTGGCAGGGCATTAAAAGGTGCCGACAGTGATTAATGCAGTGCTACTAGCATTTGGTGACTTTCATGTCAGACCATGATATTTGAGGCTTGTGGAGGTGCATCAAGGGAAATTAAGGGATGTGCTGAGAATTGTAGTATTTGTTGGCCATTTTTGTAGGTCATGGTTATGGTTTTTGAAAAACGACAAAAACGGAAGATGAGGGAATCAGAGATCTGCAATATAATAAATAATATTAGTGTTAGTAGGAAAATGGACATCAATGTGGTAGTAATTGCATAAAATCCTATGGACTTTATATATTTTTCTGTAGCAACATGTCCCAAAATAATTTCATTCATTCATTCATTCATTCATTCATTCATTCATTCATTCATCTTACCTACTTATTCCCTACTTTGGGGTTACAGTGTCTTACGGAGCCTATCCCAGAGGGAGGGGTACACACTGGACAGGTCACACACACACACACACACACACACACACACACACACACACACACACACACACACACACACACACAC
>JAOTRA010000006.1:3600182-3612507 GCA_026260255.1 Pseudolaguvia tuberculata | reverse complement strand
ATGAATGATGAGTTTGTCCCTGATGAGCAAACCAAGGCGACAGTGGCAAGGAAAAACTTCCTAGAGTGTGATTAAAAAGAAACCTTGACAGGAACCAGACTCAACAGAGAACCCATCCTCATTTGTGTTGAACAAAAATTTATGTATAACTGTGTATGTGTATGTGTGAGTTAAAACAGTTCTGGTGGAGGGAAATGGGGTGACGTCTGAAGTCCTTGCGGGAATGTAATGACCAAGCCGATACACAACGCTCCCGATCCAACACTGTGGGCCGGCACATATGCCTCAACAGAAGGGGAGGGGGGTAAGGATAAAAAATGGTTATATACTGAATAAATGGTATTGAGTTTGTAAGATACTGATATAATTCAGTGCAGGAAAGGACTCCGGCCAAACTAACTAGTACAGCCTAACTAAAAGGAGAACCAGAGGGAGGCACAGACATGAGGGATCCCTGACATGTAAGGCAGCCAGTCCACCACCGAAGACAACTGAGTGATCGGTGAGAGTGTGTAGGACTGCATCAGATCACCATAATACTCAATATCTATGAGTCTCCTCTATCTGCTCCTTTATCTAAAGAGGACTAACACTAAATAATGGGTCTTTAATCTAGACTTAAATATTGAGACAGTTCCTGATTCTCGGACATAAACTGGAAGACTGTTCCATAATTTGGGAGCATTATATGAAAACGCTCTGCCCCCTGCTGTAACTTTATTCACTTGTGGCACTGACAGACAGCACGCATACTTTGAACAAAGTGGGTGTGGCGGAACATAGGGCACCACCAGCTCACTAAGGTACTGAGGTGCAAGAGTATTTAGCGCTTTATACGTTAAAAGTAATATTTTAAAATCTATACGGAATCTCACCGGGAGCCAATGCAGCGTTTATAGAACAGCGGTGATATGTTCGAATCTCTTGGTCCTAGTAAGGACTCTCGCTGCTGCGTTCTGAACTAACTGAAGTTTTTTCATAAGCTTTGCTGGACATCCAGAAAGCAGAGTCTTACAGTAGTCCAGCCTGGACGTGATGATGGCATGGACTAGTTTTTCTGCATCATTTAATGGCAGAATATTCCTAATTTTAGCGATATTCCTAAAATTCATTCTTTCACTGCTGAGTGAAAGAATGCTATTTTAGTAATATTATCTATATCTGCATTAAATGAAAGATTGGAATCTAAGTTCACACCCAAGTCCATCTAATGTTAAAGTGTGATCAGAAAACTTATCTCTTGCTACTGGCGGTCCTAGTATAAGAACATCTGCTTTTTCTGGATTTAGCAGCAGGAACATCCAGTTTCTAATGTCATTAATAATTCTATTTTATCTAACTGTCTTTCCGCATCTGGTCGAGCTGAAATGTACAGCTGTGTGTCATCGGCGTAACAGTGGAACTTCATATCATGTTTACAGATTAAGTTCCTGAGTGAGAGCATATATAATGAAAATAGTAGCGGACCGAGCACAGAGCCCTTTGGAACCTCATACATAAGGCGTGAGCACGTCGAGTGGTCGCCATTTAAATCTACAAACTGATAGCGGTCTGTTAAATAGAACCTGCCTCAGGCAAGGGCCGTCCCTTTTACCCCCACTACCTTCTCTAATCTATTTAGAAGAATGTTATGATCTATAGTGTTGAAAGCTGCACTAAGATCCAATAAAACTAGTAAAGAGACTCAGCCCTGATCAGAGGCCAATAGAAGATCGTTTACTACTTTGACAAGTGCCGTCTCTGTGTTGTGATAAGGCCTAAAACCTGATTAATACAATTCATTAATGTTATTTTGCTGTATATACGAACATAACTGCTGTGCTACTACTTTTTCTAAGATTTTGGAAATAAAAGGAAGATTCAATATTGGCCTATCATTTGACACCTTACTATGGTTGAGGTTAGGTTTCTTAATTAGCGGTTTAATCACTGCTAATTTAAATGATTTGGGGACATATCCACTGCTGAGTTACGTATTAACTATTTTCAGTAGGGGTTCTGTTACAGACGGTACAGTTTTGCACCGGATCTATTATACAGGTTGATAATTTTGCAGAAGAGATGAGTGAAATTAATTCAATCTCTTCTATGGGACAGAAATTCTCTAAGAGTGTAGCGCATTCTAAATCAGCTGAGCTAGTTAAAGGAACTATCTTAGCAGTCTGAATTGTATGCCTAATCTTTACAATTTTGTCGTCAAAGAATTTCCTGAAGTTTTCACTACTGCAGGCTGTAGCTGTGGAGATGTCAGTGGTGGTCCGATTCCTAGATAATTTAGCTACAGTGTTAAACAGGAACCTGGGATTATTCCTGTTATTTTCTATAAGGGAGAAGGCTGTTCTGGCCTCACTAAGAGCTATTTTTTAAGCCAGGAGTTTATCCTTCAATGCTGTCTGAAATACTAACAATCCTGTCTGCCGCCATTTTCGCTCTATTTTTTCTGGCGCTCGGTTTTAGAGACCGTGTATAATTATTAAACCACGGTGCAATCTTTTTTCCTTTAACTAACTGTCTTTTAACTGGAGCTACGCTATATAAGGTATAACGCAGAGTAGATTCTAGGTAATCCGTTGCCTGGTCGAGTTCCATGGGATCCGACGGTGATCCAATCTTAGTGGATTAATCTGACTGTTAATAAAATTTTGGGGAGTCATAGGTGTAAATGTACGCTTCATGCGGTAACGTGGGGCTAGGTGTACATTCTGACTAAGGGATATTTTAGACAAAACGAGACAGTGATCAGAGATTATTTCACACTCTGTGGTTTTCTCTACATTGTCTACATTTATACCGAAGGGTAATATCAAGTCTAATGTGTGACCTGCTTTGTGTGGGTCCAATAACACACTGATTGACTCCCACTGAGTCAAGTATAGATGAAAATGCCGTCCTTAGCGGGTCGCCTGTATTTTCGAAATGAATATTAAAATCGCCATCAATTATTGCTCTATCCACAGAGACCACCAGGTTCGATACAAAATCTGAGATATTCAGTGTATGGTCCTGGTGGTCTGTAAATAATAATTATTTGAATAGAATGACTCAGCTTATTGTTTGCCGTTGCATACGTTACTTTGCTATAAAGAATTTCAAATGTGTCAAAATTATATTCCTGTTTTTTGTATGATCTTTAAACTATTATTATAAATAACGGCTAAGCCTCCACCTGTACCAATTAGACGAGGCTGATGTATATAGCTTTACGCTGGAGGACTTGCTTCATTTAATGCTACATACTCATTCTGCTTAGTCCAGGTTTCTGTTAAACACCGGACATCAAACTTCTGATCTTTAATCATTTCATTTACAATAAGAGATTTAGACGCAATAGATCTAATATTTAATTGTCCAAGATTCAGATCAGAGGAGCAGGCTGTGTGATTAGCAGGATCTATGTTCAAAGTGACTATATTAATTAGACTATTAAAACACACTTTCTGATTATTTCTAAACCTATGTTTAGGTTGGGGAACAGACACAGTCTCAATATTAAATGTCCAAGGTGTGCTAGATGACGACTCTAAGCAGCAAGCAGATGGTCGAACTAACCTGACCACAGGCTCCATGGCCTGGGCTCTGGACAGTCAGCGATTAACTAGACCTGTTCTAAGACTATGGGCTATGTTGCATGACAAGACAGCAGCCCCTTCCCAAGTGGAATGGACACCATCATAGCCCTAACAGGCAATGTTTGCCCTCAAAAAAGGCTCCACTGGATTAATGCTTCAGAAAACTGGGCTAACGGCTCAAAATGTACGAGCAGTTGGCCTTGTAAGGCTGCTTCCCTTTAAGTTTCATCGCAGCATGAAAATTTCTGCAGAATATATGGAAGCTTCAGAAACCAATTAGGTTTTCATCTGTTGGAGAAATAGAATAGAAAAGATCCCTCCTCATCAAGTGCAGTCCGGCTTTTACAGATAAAGGATGGTGGGGGGTTATGTACAATAGAGTTAAAAATGCTGCATGTCAAACAGGTTGTCACAAATTAGATAATGACACCAGTGTCAAATATGAAACCTTGGCGCTACTACTATATTTTGCGCTACTTATTTGGCTGCTACAGTCTTCAAAAACAACCCATTCCACATAAGGTTTTACGCAGATGCCTTTGACCTAGAACATATGGAGGGTGGGGAGACCCTGGTGCATAACCAATTCAGAGTTATGGAAACTTGGGGCATAGCTCTTGAGGAACCTAGCCTGAGGTCTTTTGACCAAGGTATGATGATCAGTGTAGGGCACCGACCATCACCTCTTTTGCCTAAGGTGGCTGCAGCCGGCGCAAAAGAGAATCCCTGTCAGAAGGACGTCAGCTATAGCTACCAAAGGAACAGAGTAAAGCATTCACAATAATCACAAATTCATAGGGTAGTTTAGTTACTTGGGACACTCCTTCAGCCGGGTTGCATGGATCCACTGTGGGAAAAGATCAGTTAATACAGCAGTTCTAGTCACAGCAACTACTTCTGCAGGTTCACTATAGAGAGGTTGGTCAAAATTGTCCTCTCCTGCCTTTCTAAATAATTTTACTAGAACTTTGGAACCTACTTTGAATAGGCGTTTGTTCCTCCAGTATAGGAGGCCTGGCCTGATTAGTTAGTTCCCATTATTTGTTCAATTGTGTTATCAAACCTACAGAGTATTTGGAGAGATGTACTTGGAGGTCACCTGTCTCCACAGCCTGAAGTCCTCTACGCCATGGCAACGGAAACGGTCTGCCCATGACAATTTCATCGGGAGATAGGTTTTTCAGACCCGTGTGTGGCATCATTCTCATATCAGCCAATACTATGGGAAGGATGCTCGGCCAATCTTTAGTAGCTAGGGTCTGCATTGCTTTACATAGCTTACTTTTGATTGTACGGTTTGCCCTTTCCACAATTCAAGATGATTGTGGATGATTTAGTGTAGATTTAGTCCACCCAGTCAAATTATCTAAGTACAGATTACTATAATATGCAAGACCACATCGATTCATCCAGTCCTTTGGACTTTCAGATGAACCTGGCTTAGGGAACGAAGCGCCTCCCCCCGTGATGTTTTAATGAACACTGAGTTGTGAGACGAGAACCTGGAGACACCGCAAAACACTTATCCTCTTAGGTTTGTCCCTAAGGCTTCACTAATTTGGCCTTATATGATTCACACAAAAGTATAATTGTGGGCGAGTCATTACGGAAACACACGTAATTATTAGAGAGTGCGCTTTACGTGTAAGCGATACTACTGATCAGGAAGTATGTATTAGAAAAATAAAACTCTTACCTGATCAGGAGTATTATGTTGGGGTCACCAAGAAACTGTAAGAATTTATGGCTGCACTGCTCTGTTCCTCGCCTCTCGTTCTGCCGGCGTGTCTCAGGAGTCTCGAATCACAAGTCAGGAAATACGAGCTCAGGGAAATCATGCATAGAACAAACACCAGAAACAAACACACTTGTCATGACAGTTTATTCATGCAGAAATCTCCAAAGTAGCATTCGTAAGAGTCCAATATATATAGCAAGAAAAGGAGGAACTCGGTACAGAGCAGTTGGTTACTCCTTCTGAGAATAACGGACAGGAAACCAACACACCTGAACATGTGCTTACAGATTACCTTCTAAGGACCGAACAGTTGGTTTTGACTATGTGTGTGTGACATGGGAATGTACTGAGTTGTGCAAAATACAGAAGCGTAACACAAAAGGAGAACACATGTACACAATCTCACAATCATAAAAAATAACACACAATAAAACAAGTTACAGGAAAAGAACTTAAACTAATCTCTTCAATATAGAGCTGATGGTTAGATCAGCTTTTTGTCTGTTTTGGCACACCCAAGAGAGGTGTAGTAGATAGCAGATAGATAGATGGTGATGTGGGTATACCATTATCAAAGCATTTTGTTACAGCGAAGGAATGCATTTTTCCCCATACACTAAAAATTCACTTGCAGTTAACCATTAAGGCTTATCAAAAGTACAAAGGAACATGTAACATTCCTTCATTCATTTATTCATTCATTCATCTTCTAATTTACTAATTTGGGGTCACAGAGGTGTGCTGGAGCACACCCCAGCGCAAATAGGGTGATAGGCACGGGTACACCCTGGAAAAGGTGCCAGTCCATCGCAGGGCCACACATACAGGCCAACACAGAGACGAGCACATAGACAAGCAATTTAGAATCACCAATTAACCTAATGTATGTGTTTTTATACTGAAGGAGGAAACCAGAGTACCTGGAGGAAACCCAAGCAAGCGCGGAGAGAACATGCAAACTACGCACAAAAATACCTCGATCCAGTAATCGAACCCTGGACTTTCTTGCTGTGAGGCGACCCTTCTAACCTTTACCATAACATTCGATCATTCATTTTCCAACCCGCTTATTCCCTAATTCAGGGTCGCAGGGTCTGCTGGAGCCTAATCCAGTGCACAAAGGGTGAGGGAAAGGGGTATACCCTGGACACGTCACCAGTCCATTGCATAGAAAAACAACCACACACACGTGCACTCACTCCTATGTATTTGACTGTGGGAGGAAAGCGGAGTACCCAGCGATAACTCACGTAAGCATAGGGAGAACATGCAAACTCAGCACAGAAAGACCCGCTGGACAGGATTCAAACCCGGGATTTTGTTTGTTATGAAGCGACTGTACCACGCTACCTGTAAAGTTGTGTGACAAAAAATGTTTTACCCTTTTTTATTTGAGGTAAATTAATATTTGATAGATAACTTCTCTGACCATTGTAAAATATGTTACTGGTTGATGCTTCAGCTTCCACAATTTGTACATATATTTAAGTCTTTTATTTGTTATATCATTTATACTTCATTCAATTCAATTTATTTTATCTGCTGTTTTGGTTTATGCTATCTAATTCAGTAATGAAGTGCTGACAAATTTAAAAAAACCTTAAAAAAAACCAGGCCACTCTGCAATAACAGTCACTTCATTGCATCTTAGATTCTGTAATGAAATCAGCACAAATGCAGTTCTTGACATTTGACTTTGAAATCTTAAATTGGCACACTACATTAGGTTTAGTATGTGCACAGACACTTAAGTGACTCTTGGAATCTCATTTGTTTCTTCGTTTTATACTCCAAGGCCTCTCTTGTGTGAATTAGATGTGTCATACCATCTGTCAAAGTGTTGCTCTTTGCACCTATAGAGTGGACCTTAATTCTGTCTGTGACAGGGCCATATGACAGTGTGCTTCCTTTTTTAAGTGCAACCTGATTCCACTAGATGTATTTTTACATGTTTATTCAAAAAAAGAAGCCACCTGTCTCTATACCGGATATCCAATATGGTTTGTTGAATTAATAAAAAAAATGCTTCTAAAGCCTTAATAAACTAGTTTAAACGACAAATCTCTTAAATTTACTAAGAGTTTGTTAAGTGTTCATTTGTTTCCGCTAATCTCAGATTTGGTTTAAGTGTTTTAGTATTGCTATAGGAATTTTACACAAGAATTTATTGCTACAGAACTTGTAAAAACCTACTGCAGACAAATTCTTTTACAATGCATTTTAGAAGGAGCTTGTAAATTTTATCCCAAATATTTCAGTTATTCAGTTATTTTATGTAGACGATGTTAATTTTGAAGACTGAGACAGCCATTACACAATGCTACTTTGTGTTTCTGCAACGAGGTCTCTTATAATTTTACATATTTATGACTGCTCTATATAGTCAAATGTTTGTAAACACCAAATCTATATGTGGTTCATCAACAAAATGTTACAAAAGTTGGAAGCATACAATGTCTTTGTATCTTGTACAATAACATTGTTGGTGCATCTTAGTTCCAGTGCTTCAATAATGTTTTAACATTACAATGCATCTGTGCCCTAAGCAAGCTTCATGTAGACATGTAAACTCCACCAAACCAGAATAAATTTAAACGTTGACTAAATTTAGTCATCCTTATGAGACATACGTACCATGCAAGCATAGGTAGAATAAGCAAACCCTGCATAGAAAGGCCACTTGCCGGGGAGTCAAATCTGGGACCTTGCTGTTAATCACTAGGCCATCATGTTGTCATTTATGTATAGAAGCTTAACTTCAAAAACATTGTAATTTTTATTTACTGTCTCATTGTCATAGTCATTATTTTTATTTTTATAGTCAGTATTAACTATGTTAGCAAAATTAATCATATTTTCATGGCTTTAATTTTATGATGAGAAAAATTAGTGTGGATGAGAGCATGGGAAAAAGCTTTCATGCGGTCTCAGCTAATATTGAAGAGTTCCATTCTCATGCACAAATCATTCTATATCTAAGTCAAGTTGCTTAGAAGGCCCTGAGTTTGACTCTTGGGCTAGGAGCCTTTCTGGGGAGTCTGGATTTTCTCCCTGTGCATTTACTACAGGTACTCCAGTTTCCTCTTACAGTCCAAAACCTGAACGAATGAAGTACAGGTGTAAGGCAGCGATCTGGGATCCCCCCCTCACGCATCGTCAACAGACGAGGCTCCGCCCCCCACGCTGCATCAGCCGTCATAACATTACGGACATGTTTGGCGTCGTCGTCCTGGCAACTAGGTTACCAGTGCGATGACACAATATTTAAGATGACGCGCTGCTGAGCACAGGTGTGGGTGATTGGCGTTGTACGGCGTGTTTCTAGTTGAGTATCTTTTGTTATCTTGGACTTCGGAACTTTGGAACTTTGGACTACTCTATATATGTATATATTCTCGTTTAGTATTTTGTCACTGTGTGTTCTCATCATTTTGTTTCGTTTTGTTTACGTTTTCACTTCCGTCTCACTGTACATATATCTATCTGCACTCTCACTTGTATAAATAAACCATCACCCTTCACTGCATTATAGATCCGACTCTGTGCTCACTGCCACGTTACAACAAGTGTGTAACCAGCATGAAAATTGCCTTTATACTGGTATCGCGTTAAAAAGGAAATAGATGCAAACATCATTACAAAACGATAGAGGCTACATTTACACTGCAGGTCTTAATGCTAAACTGTTTCTGTGACTATATCTGAGATCTGGTCTCAATACCAGTTTGATAGGTACAGGAAAAACACAACAATATTAACTAATCATTAATTCTTTTTATTAAGACCACAGAAATAAAGCCAAAGTATACAGCATGTGTCTATTAGTAAACATCATTATTTTTCATAACAATTACTTACGTAATTTAGTAGACGCTCTTATCCAGATAGATTAATATTTGCCAAAAATATGCTACATTACAGCAATAATAATATTAAGTATATTTGCCTGAATTACAAAAAGCTATGTGGCTATCTAAATCAGAGATGTCAAACTAATCTTAGATCATTTTAGGGGCCAAAAGGAGGAAAATCTATTCCCAAGTGGTCCGGACCAGTGATATGTATGTATGTATATATGTAAATAAACAAATACATAAAAAAAATAAAAACTTCAGATTGTTTTTTTTTTATTTTAATATGATCAACATAAAGCCTGAGCCTGAGGGACAGTGTGTCCAAAATTTATTTGAAAACACACAAAGACACAATTCCTCAGTGATTCACAGAACTGTTTCTGTGCGATTATTTATCACTTAAGTGTGCAAGCTGGGATAAGCAATCAACGCGCGGCAACAAGACTCAGTTGTGCGCACGCTCCCGCCCATCACTGAGGGAGAGCGTGACAGTATCTCCCCCTATATAAATGCCTCCTGCAGTTCTCCTAAGATGGACCTAAAAAGGTTGAAGGACAAGACGAGAACTGCAACAGAGTGAGGACAGGGACGAGAACCGAGACAGAGCGAGGAACGAGATGAGCTATCCCAGCACACATAGGGCGAGAGGTGGGGGTACACCCTGGACGGGTCGCCAGTCAATCGCAGGGCAACACATAGACAAACAACCATTCACGCACACATTCACTCCTATGGACAATTTAGAATCAACAATCCACCTAATCTGCATGTTTTTGAACTGTGGGAGGAAACCGGAGTACCCAGAGCAAACCCATGCAAGCGCAGGGAGAATGGAACTCCTCACAGAAAGATCCCGGCCCGGGATTCGAACCTGGGACCTTCTTGTTGTTAGGTGACCGTGCTAACCACTACACCACCGCGCCGCCCGCTTCAGAAGTTGAACTGCAAATTGGAATGTAATGAATTAGAATTGTAGCATAACCAAGCTGTCACTGTTGGGCCTTTCTGGTATGAATAATATGACCTAGTAATATTAGAATGTTTTAATTTTAATTCTAATGACCTATGCTGTTTGTGTCCACTTTTTTGAGTACATGCCTGCAGATGTGCTCCTCTGATTTATTCCCTGAATAAAAGCCATTTCAGTTCTGCCAAAGCAAATGAAGGGTGGCAGACTTTAGCCAAGCCAAAAGCCATGAGTTCCGCCTGAAAGAACAAGGCTTTTTGAAGCGACCACATTTCCCTTGTTTTTTTCCCCTCCTCATTCTGTGCTGAAAACACAACATTATCATTGTGTCATTTTTCTCTCAGTGCTTGTGAAAAGCTGTCATGTTTTTTGGGATTTGACTACAAGGCCATAAAGGACATCACTGTGGCATTGTGAAGCGCTCAGCTATGGTGACAGTTTTACACACACACTCCCAAACTGAATTCCACAGTTGAAAAATTTAGTTTTTATTGGTTCTCCTTTAGGTCTTTAAACTCTTTATATTAAGTTTTAAATTATTAGATTATGCATGTCTCTCAGCGCTTTGCCTTTTTTTATAAGCCACTTAAACTAGTATAGAGTATATAGTCTTTTGGCAGTTAAAAAATTTGCCCAAAAAAGTGTGATAGCATACAAAGCAGTTCATACATAGATAAGAATCTAGTGTCACCGGCCTTAATGTGACTTGCTGTGCCTCTATGGTTTGATATTAAGTTATGTTTTGGAATTTAAAGATCTGAGTTGAGTTAATTGAAGTTGTTAATATGCTTTGATTATGCAAATGCCTTTTTTGTCCGCTATAATCTACAGCACAGAGAAATGTGTTTCTTCACATATCCTATCTTAGCAGGTTTTGGTCAGACACCATAGACAGCTATGATACTGTACCACTGAAGCAAAAGGGGTTAAAGGTCTTGCACATGAACTCAATGACTGGATGGCAGCAATGCGGCTTGAAACCCAATATTCCCTGGTCTTCTAATCAACAACTCAGCATCTTAACCATTTGAGCAACCACTGCCGTCCAAAATCATTGATGTGCATCTGTGTATAAATGCTGTAAAATTAGGACGCTGACATATGCTGTCAAAATAATGACATTTATATTTTTTACTTCAACATGTATTTTAATACATTAATAAATCAACATTTGTTGTGACCATCCTGTGATTTCAAAGCAGCTTTTCTTCTGGAGCATTTGCACATTTATGCTAGATGCAGAACTACAGTTGCTCAACAATGCAGAATGTAGTTTTGCATTGTCTCACTAAAATAAACAGGGATTTTCCTGAAAAAATTTATCTCTTGGATGGCAGTAAGGCTCTATTTAGTTTATTACGCCATATATATTTTATTATTAAAAGATCTCACAAGATAACTAGAATGGATCTATTTTATTTTTAGAATGATTCGAGTGATGTTGTAAGGAAGTACATGTGTGTAAAAAGTAATAGACAAATTATAGGCAAACATAAAAACAATAAAACATTTGATGTAATTGATATAAATAGTGTTTTCTTGAGACTGACACAAATTAAATAATTAAATGTAAAAGTATTTAACGATTAATTAAACAAACAAACAAAGACAATTAATCTTTGTTAAACAAAGTCATTATTCTCTGTGTCTGAATACATTACTTTAATACTTTTTTCTTGAAAAGTTTGCATGTTCTCCCCGTGCTTGTGTGGGTTTCCTCTGGGTACCCCACAGTCCAAAAAACATGCAGATTAGGTGATTCTAATAGGAGTAAATGTGTTTCTGTGTTTGTAAAATGACAATAATAGCTATAATTGGAGTAAATAAAAAATAATTCTAAAAATAAAATAACTAAATAATAAAACAAATTGTGAGTCATTAAATGCACATTTTATTTGACTACCTCTTGAGCATGTCCTCTGTATAAAGAGTTTGTTAATGCCTACAGTCATGATTTATAATTATGCTCCATCTAGAGCTTTTTTAAATAATGAATGTGTTTCATTATGATTGGCCAATAACATGATATTTGATTTATCATTGTACTTTTTTGAGATACAGAAAGCTAATTTACACACTTATTTGGTTTCCTATTCTAACAGAATGATAGTCTTATGAGCTCATTCATCTTCTAACCCACTTACTACTGTAAGGACTTGGTCTAAGTCCCTCCCTTAAAGGTAGGGACTTAGACCAG
>JAOTRA010000006.1:3558917-3571733 GCA_026260255.1 Pseudolaguvia tuberculata | reverse complement strand
CAGTTTTATCCTGGGGTGGTTGGTTCATCTCGCTTTTCTCGCCTTTTTCCCCTTTTGTCCTGATTAGTTTTTTTATGATGAGTTTGTGATCCTGCCTCGTCACGTCTTGTCTTATCTCGTTCTAGGTATTTTTGTTTAATTTAAATCTTGTTTTTGTTTGGAATTTTTTATTTATTTATTTATTTATTATGTTTTTATCTCTCTTTATATAAATAAAATGGACAATTTAAACCCGCCAATCCTGCATTTGGATGCGCTCCTTTTCCCAGATCCTTCTCCCTCCTCCCGTATCTGACACAAACAATAATCCGCACCATCGTAAAGATGACGATCACCTTAAATAACACACCATCGCCCGGCTGATTGATCGTATTCCCAATCAGCGGGTGATGGTGGTTAGTGACGAGGAAGGGGTAGGGCGTGACACTTATTCTTTTCTATTTCTTTTCTATAAGAGTCCTTCTTATTTTCTATATCCAATGTGCACAGACTATGAATAGTGAGCTGGACAGTATATGACTGTGCATGCCACAAATAAAATACTCAAATGTACTTTATATTTTACTAAAGAAATTATAAAATAACATAGTAGATATAAGTATTTATGTGTATCGATCTTTTTGTTCGCTTATATTAGCTCTTCTGGCTATGCTATATTTTATGTTTTGAGATATCGTTTGATATCGTCTGTGCATACAGGCAGTTTAAAATTTGTTAATTTTGTAATCTGTCTGTGTTTTATTAGATAAGCAGTGGAGATATTTTTTTATTCTAGCGATCCTACACCAAGGTGCCTGACAATCCATTAGACTAGACTGCATGAAAGCAGTGTGGCAGATCTATTAGTCTAGTGAATGAGGGTTGATCTCATCTTGTCAATGCTCGATAATGGAGCCACTGCCTTCAAGGAAACTGCTGTTACTTTTCGTTATTATTGGAATAGATGGAGTTTTTTTTCCTATTTTTTCTCTCCTAAATATTTATCATAAGAGTGCTTCCTTTACAAGAACACAGAACATATAAAATTGCATCTATTAGAGGATGACCTAGAAAAACATTTTTGCCATAATAATGCAGTGTATTAAAAAGTATTCATACCCTTGAACATTTTGTCACCTTACAACCACAAACTTAAATTGATTTTATTGGGGTTAATAATAATAATAATAATAATAATAATAATAATAATAATAAAGTGGACCACAAAACAGTTTAAGCTACAATTTGATAAAATAAATAAAATCCAGTGCCTCAGAAGTCACATAATTAGTTAATAGAGTTCACCTCTGTCTAATTTAGTCTCAGTTTAAATTTGCCTGTTTTGTGAAGACCATAGTGGTTATCATGGTCGCGTCATAACAACAAAGTTCTATTCCCGGCCTAGATCTTTTTCTAAATTTCTCATTGTAGTGAATGTGTGTGTGTTTGTCTGTGTGTGTGTGACCCTGTGATGTACTGGTGACCTGTCCAGTGTATGCCCCTATCTCTCACCCTATGTCCGCTGGGATGGGCTCCAGCAAACCCCTGTGGCCCCCCTGTGAACCTGGCCTTGGGACTATAAGTCATGTACTCTACTCTGCCCTTTATTGAAGAATTGCAAGAAGAAAGCCAATGTATTAATGACAGACATAAGAGTACAGTACTGCAAACATGTGGAAGACGGTACTCTGGTCAGATGTGGCAAAAGTTGAACATTTTGCCTATATGCAAAGTGCTATGTGTGGCTGAAATGTAACACCGCTCATTACTTAAAATACAGTGCAATCCTGCAAGAAAACCTATTGTATTCTGCAAAAGATTTACATCCCACTGAGCATCTGCGGCAAAACTTGAAAATTTCTGTTGAAAGGCACTCCACAACTATTTTACAAAGAAGACTGGGGATGATGAATTTTAGATTCTGGATGTGCAAAGCTGATTGAGACGTACACCACAAGACTTGAAATTGTAATAGTAGTGGAAGGTGTACCAACAAAGTACTGAAGCAGAGGGGTTGAATACAATTGCACCACATTTTCAGATTTTTATTTTCTTGCTAATTTTTGAAAAACATGTATCTTTTTATTCCACTTTAATATTTTACATAAATTCACTATAAAAACATGGTGATAATAAGGTGATATGTGAAAAGTTTAAAAAAGTAATTATTCAAGGTACTGTATAATCCTGGTTATAGAAGCCAAATGAGATTGGTGCTAGTATGTATAATTCTAGCAACCATGTTAAAATGGTGCTAGAATTACAGGCAGCAGGTGGTAGAATTACTTATTATCATGGGACACATTAAGATATGCCTGAATGAACAGCCTTGATTTGATAAAGAAGGTCTCTGCATACTGAATTAATGACCTAATAAATCTGTGAAATGTCTTTTCAAGTTAGCATGAGTTAGTATGCTTGAAAGAAAAACAGATGTTAGTAAAGAAATCTTATCATAAGCACTGCTGGTTTAATAGCTTTATAAACATTTAACATTAAGGTAAAATTAAGGCCATAGGCAATTACTGCTGCAAAAAGTACTAAAATGTGCTGAATTATATTCCTTTAGTTTTCCATGTTTTCGTTCAATCTTGGAGATTAACACACTCTTGGAGACTATCGTTTTTAACATGCTTTTTTGAATGAGTGGAAGATTGTGGTAATGCTTTTTAACAGTGATTACATGTACAATCTACCATTGCATAGCTATCACTACTGATTGTTTGATTGTATAGCTATGTATATTACAGAATGTTAATAAGTAAAGAAGAATATATGCAAATATAGATACAAAAAAAATCACAAGAACCTTAAAATAATAACATTGGTGCTAATAGTTAAATTACCTTAGCTTGGATGATGATTAATAATTACAGTAAAGATAGTTATTTTCACAACTTGTTTTAGTAAATATAGTGAATATTGAGTGGTATTATAGATATGCACTTGGCACCGCTTGGACAGAAATCTTGACAGTATATTGTAAACGTCATCAAGCTTCGTAGGTACCACCAGCTACCTGGCCAAGTCTCACTGGCCTGCTACCTTGTGCACCTTCTGCGATTTACTGATAAGCAAGGACAGTGTTAGGCTCTGAGGAGGCTTCTCACTTTAGTGTCTGGCAGACTCAAGGCTATTTCCAGATTTCCCTGGGTTGGGGGAGTGAACGAGATATGCTGCTGAAGATGCTATATTGTTGATGCTGATTTCTGGGTCTGTTCTGTGTGGCGCAAGGTAAAATTTCCTTACATTCGTATTTATTAACATACCCTGCATTCAAATTATTCATGGAAAGACATTCATGGATGGTGTAGTGACATAATCTCACAAAAAGAAGTTTGATTCCCGGTCAAGTGTGGGTTTTCTCCCACAGTCAATGAATGAATAAATGAAAACAGTGTGCAGATATATACTATGGTATTAAAAACAAAGAATGATCTCTTCTATGTCCTTTCGGGTCAAGAGGTATCTTAGTGGTTAAGGTGTCTGACTGATACCAGAAACCGAGGTTCGATTTCCAGCTCCACCAAGCAACAACCGTTTGTCCTAGAGCAAAGCCCTTAACCGTCAATTGCTTGTAAATGTTTTCATATAGTTATACGAGTGTAAACATGCAGATTTATAGGAAAAGGTGGTTGAATTACTCCATTAATTAATTAATTAATTCATTCATTCATTCATTCATTCATCTTCTTACCTGCTTATTCCCTAGTTCAGGGTCACAGGGGTCTGCTGGTTCCTATCCCAGCTCATATAGAGCGAGAGGCAGGGGTACACCCTGGACGTGTTGCCAGTCCATCGCAGGGCAACACATAGACAAACAACTACTCACACACACATTTACTCCTATGGGCAATTTAGAATCACCAATTGACATAATCTGCATATTTTTGGACTGTGTGAGGTAACCGGCAGTACCCCATAAACCCCACAAGATTAGGCACATTTCTCATTCAGTGTGCACAGGAAGCTTAGAGTATAAAAATTAGAGGGACTATTGCTGGTGGCATGTCCAGGGTGTACTCCTGCCTCTCGCCATATGTGCAGTTTGAAAGGTTCCAGCATGACCCTGAATTAGGGAATATGCAGGTTAGAAGATGAACAAATTACCATTCTAATAGAATTTTCCAATCCTATAGTTAGAAAAACACAGGCTACATATCTACATATGCATGGTAGACAATTATACAGTCCCTGACAAAAGTCTTGTTGCTTGTGTACAACTTGACTTGAAGTGGCACTGAAATATTTTTCTAATCAAGATTTTTTTTTTACTAGAAATGGCTCATTTTAATTCCAACTTTTGTAATAATGTTTTAGTGCAAAATGAAGCAGTCAAAAAGTATTCTAATATTCACATTAGTAAAGTTCATTGAGTCAATTTTTGCAAAGACATGTGTTGTCGCCTCGTCATATGAGCTTGTGACTAATAATGAATCAATTAGCTCTAAGGTGTGTATAAAAAGAACACCAGTACACTAAACTTTCACATCAACTTCAACTAGACCTCTGCAAACAGGCCTAAGATTCACCTAAAGTCTTGATTGTTAAGAGGCTAAAGACCGGATCAACTGCTGATATGGCAGGCACCTTCAATGTGTCTCAGTCAAGTACAGTTGATTAAAAAAAGATTTGAAGAGACTGGAGACGTTTTTGACAAGTCCAGGTCAGGCAGAACCCACAAGACAACTACTAGAGAGTTTAGTTTGCTGGCTCGAAAATCCAAGGCCAAACCATCTTTCAATGCAGAGCTCACAAGACCTGGTCACCTGAAGTTCTTGTTTCAACCCGAACAGTTTGTCGGATTCTGTCTCAAAATAGTCTCCATGTTCGAATCAGAAGCACTAAACAAAAGATAATTGAAAAACTATGCCATTTGCCAAAGCCCACAGCCTGGTTAAAAGATGGATCCTGGAAAAGTGGCAAAAGGTGGATTCTTTAGATGAATCTTTTGTTGAATTATACCACAGTTGCTGCAAATATTTACAGAAAACAGTGAATCATGGTCTGGGGTTACATCCAGTATGGGAGTGAGAGAGAGAGAGTGGAAGGCAACATCAATAGTCTAAAATACCAAGAAATCTTAGCTACCTCTTACCTTACCTCCCAACCAAAAACGAGGCGAAATTATGCAGCAGGAAGGTGCTCCATCGCATACTTCCATCTCCACATCAAAGTTTTTTAAGGCGAAGTTCAAGATGTAGCAGAATTGCCCAGTCAACAGACATGAACATCATCGAGTGTATGTGGGGTCGGATGAAAGAGGAAGCATGGAAGACGAAAGAATATTGATGAACTTTGGGAGGCATGTAAGACTAATTTTTTTTTTTGCTATTCCTGGTGACTTCATCAATAAATTGTATGAATCCTTGCCACAATGGACAATCTGCATGGATGCAGAAGCTTATAGAAGCCTACTTGTGTGCTGTTTCTGATTTGTGGAAAAACCTTATTTCACTGTGTACTACATTTGATATAATGAAAATTAAAGATTTTTGTCTAGACTTGTAGTCAAATCAATTTACATTACATTTACAGCATTTGGCAGGATAAACAGGCATAAAGTTTGTAATACAGTAATCAGGCACATAATTCACAAAGACGAATGTAAAGACAGCAAAACCATACTTCGCAATGTGGCTAATAAATGGCAGCCAACAGTCCTTGTGTGGCATTCAGGTGACCCTGCATCCAGTACACCTCATTTGACCAATGTATCTGGCTATGTGGCTGACATACCCTGAACCATTTTCATACAGTCATAAATTGTATCCTTTATTACCACAAAAACTTGTTTGCATATATTACGTCTTCACAACGTTTAAAAGTTATTTGTTGTCTATGAAACTTTTATCATTGATCAAGCAGTTGTTTTGTCAATATCAGATTGTTTTCTATATTTTGCATTCATTAAAAATTAAGTCTATTATGTGAAAGTCTGAATTCATTCTTTGTCAATCAAGACTTATAGATGGTACAGTATTAAATTAGTGTATATTGTGAATGTCTGGTAGAAAGAATATATTTTCTTTTGCTAAATATTAAGGATAATTAATCCAATTTCAAGCAAGTTTTTGTCCAAGCAAAACTGGCTGCATTGCTAAATAACTGAAGTTTGTTTTTATTGTATTTCAACAGATGCAACGTGGACAGTAAGGTATCAAGGGTCGCCTGGCTGAACCGCACCACTATTCTCTTCACTGGGAATGAGAAATGGTCTTTGGATCCACGTGTGGTTCTGCTGAATAACACAGCCGTGACAGAGTACAGTATAAAGATCCTGGACGTGACCTTGCACGATGAAGGGCCGTACGTGTGTTCCATTCTCACAAACAAAAAACCAGAATCAACCAAGGTTCACCTGGTTGTTCAAGGTATACTGCATCTTTAAAAGCAATCTTCTCTAATGTGGTTTTTGAGATTTTTTTTAGTTATTTCATATTTATATAATACTTATATTTATATATTATATAACTATATCCCTAAACTAAATGAAAAACCTCTTTGATATTCTGTTTTCATCACTCACAGAAATAGTATCAAAACTGGTGGGAGATAGTTTTTTAGCTTGCTTGACATTTCAGCTTTATGGTTAAAGGTGAAGAACAACTTCGATTCCCCTTCTGCAGACTGATATAATTAAACGAATCTCTTCAGACGTGACTCTCCGTGATGAAATTGGGATTTAATCTGGGTTTAATTTCAAATCGTTGATAGATATTGATTTAGGACAGCCGAGGGAGGGAGAGAAGTAGAGGAAGTAAGCGAGAATGATCCTGAGCCATAACTATCACTCAAAAGCCAGCACTTACTAAAATCAGCTGTCAAAGTGCAGACTTTTGTCGTCATTTACACTGCAATATTCTTTAAAGTTTGCTTATCAAAATTAATTAACTCCCTGCCTGGATTATCTTAGGGACATAAAGTTTACTAATTACTAATGAAAAACTAAATAAGATGAGGCATTTTTTAATGGATATTAGATACGAGTATCTGCTTCTAAAAAAATTTGTTGTAGTTTTGCAAAAAAACAGAAACTTAGATTACAATGTAATTGTAACAAACCGGGTTTCGCCCCTACTATGTCAACAGCTGGACTTCCGGGTAATGACGAGTCATTTAAAAGAAGCGCAGTTATTACAACGTGGATTATTGGGTTTTGTAATGTTTGAAAAGTTCAGTGTTTAGTCTGTTGAACGTGTTTGCCTTGTTAGTAGCAATGTGAAAATGTGTATCTGTATCCTTGAATTTAGCGATGTTATCCTAGCCTGTTTCCTCGTTCACATTCTGATCGTCTGTCTGTTTTAGTTTGATCGGGTGTACTTTCCCGTTTTGTTATATCGCCGCATTAATATAAACGAAGTCATGGATCATGGATCCGGCTATCTACATTCTGTCACAGTAATTACTTGTTATTTCCGCTTATTGTGTTATCAGAACATAATCAGAGTGAGTTGAGTAATTGAAGGTTTATTTTCATTCAGCTTTAAATACTCTAGCTTTAAATGTGTAGAAACTGGAATTTGTCAATATTACTACTACTTTTACAAATACTACAGCTTCTAATATTAATTATAATAATTAAATTCATATTTAAAAATCTTTATGTCACTATCACTCAGCATTGATTATAGGTTATTATGGAATTGCATTACCAATAAAAAAATGTGTGAACACTGTGGATAAAATTGTTGGGTAAGTGAATGGGAATTATCCAACAGTTGCTATTTTTGTTGTATTCTTTGTTTACTCTTAATATGCTATAAAGGAACTTGTCACGGCTCTCTTCTGAAGCTGCCCCATACCTCCCATTTTCAGCCCGGGTGAGCCTCTGATCATCATGCTTTAAATGCCGGCGGCAGCTTCACCTTAGTTCAGGTTAAACATTTGTTGTTCTCCGTGAGTTTTGCACTTGACGTAATGTCTCGTTCATATTTATTGTATGACTCTTGCATATTGAATATTAAACGTTCATTTAAATCGCCAGTCTGTGTTTGCCCACAGTGAGCCACAGTGATTGCTTGGTGGAGGTGGGATGGTGAACTTCACGTTCACCATTCGTGACAAATATTGTAATGTGCGTATGTTTTGGGTATATGTGTACATATAGTTTACATATCATGTGTGCAATATGGTTTCACAATTTCCCATAGATACCAAATGATTATTAAACAATTTGGCATCATTTTGACACTTACAGCTATGTTTTTTTTAGGTTTGGGCTGAAATTCTTGTATGCTGTGATGTCAGTTTGTTTTGAGGCATCGCATTATGAAACTATACTTTTTGACATCTTAAAGTGGAAAATATAGACCGAACTTGAGGCTTCTGGTACCTACCACTGATTACTCTCACACACACGCACACCTCTACTTCATCTTCAAAGTAAACGTGCGCTAAACTTAACTGGTAGATGCAAAGCAGCCTCACAGTCTCCTGAAATGAATGTAATTTGCTACTACCCTTCAGAGTATAGTTTATCTTTGTTTATTGTTCTACTTTTTTTTTAAATTTAAAAGATTTTTTAAAAAGGAAAATGATTTGGTATTTACTGTTGTGTACTATATTTTCTATAATGGGATGTTGAATAAATCAGTCTTGATTTTGTTTTGGAAATCTTTCCTGAACCATTCTTTGCAGAAGGGCTGGTTTTGCCCAGCATCCTGCACGAGAGCCAGCATTGTCCAGGTGGTGAGTGGAACTGGATGCAATTTTTAAACCAGCTGTGTAAAACTGACAGTAACTGCTTAAAGCAGCTACACAGTTACTGCATTGAAATCATTGTAATGAGAACATATGCATGTTGGTCCCTCAAGGTATTTCACATGATTGAACAGAAAGGCAGATGAGATATGGAGTCACACTGAAACTTGAATAATGTTTAAACTAAGAACAGAAGGAAAATTTATGCCATAGTGACTGTGTAAGATTAATGATTGTAAAATCCATGACATGCAAGAACATTTACACTGTGAAACATTAAAAAACAAGTATTAAGTGAGATTTGATCCTCGCAAAAATTAGGCAGACATGGTTGATTCTAAGGGTATGTTAGAACTATATTGCCAGCCTATAAAGCAACCCCCTCGCCCACTTGGGACAGTCTGATCACCTTGCTTTTTTTCCTCAACCCCAAACACTTACCACTCATCAAATATGTAGATCCATCAGTGAAGACCATCAAGGTTATGGCCAGTGGGGGTAGATTCTGTACCCAGTCAGATTTAAGGACACTGATTGGCGCATAGTAGCTGGTATGGGTCTTGACAGACATCTTCAACCCATTCCTTTGCCCAGGCAATTGTACCAGCGCGTTTTAGACCACTTTCATAGTTTCATAACACCAGCAAAACTAAGTAGCTCATTATGAATTTTAGAAAACAAAAATACCACCAAGTAATCACTGTAGGCCCTTGAGAAAGTCCCTTAACCCACAACTGCTCAGTTGTAAAAAAGATCAAATGTAAGTCGCTCTGGCTAAAAGTATCTGCCAAATTCTGTAAATGTAAATCCATATTAATGGCATGGCTTTCAAACGTGTCTCCAGCTTCAATTTCCTGGGGACAGAGTAACTGTTCTGGTTGAACACTTCCAACCTGGTTAAGGCCATTAGCGCCTCTTCTTCTTGAGGTATAACATGTAGTTATACATGTGTGATGATAATAAAGTTGAATATAATCTAATCTGGGCGGCGCGGTTGACCTGTCCATGCCTCTCGCCCTATGTGTGCTGGGATAGGGCAGCAGACCCCCTTGACCCTGGATTCGGGAATAAGCGGGTAAAAAGATGAATTAATGAATGAATGATAATCTAATATAATTCTTAGAATCTACACAAATTGGGGACCTCAAAGATCAGTTTTTAGTAGTAACAGTACTAGCAGTAATGTAATGTTTGGTGTAGAACTTTCATAGAGCCCAAAATTGATAGCAGTACCCCTAAAGAAGGTTTCAAATTTCGTTCCAAACTTTTTGACCCTGAACCATCATGTCCTGTGGGTAGGATCGCTTCTCCTTATCCTATCCCCTAAAGCAAACATGTCTAGATCTTGTCTTAGATTAGTACAACATCTATTGCTGTGGTGAATGCTGGTGATTTGAGGGATTGTAAAAGGGTAAAAAATAGTCCTCATCGTCTTCCATGGCATCGATCGACTCCATTGTTTAAAGGTAATATGAGGAGAGACATGCATTGTGTTAGAGAAAAGGTGCAATCTGAAACCTGATGTTTTGACTAGAGCATAGAAATATTTGAATTAAAAAACCTGACATCTGGAGAAGACAAATGAAGGTTATTGCAGTTTAGTTGTTTGAAATAAAGAACCATAAAAATCATAAAACTGCATAAGACTACAAAAATGTTTTTAGATTAAATAATGCCTGGTGATAGCACTCCTTCTACATGGTTGTCTTCAAGTGAGTAGGTGTTTGCTAAAAGCCAGGACTTTCTTGCTTTAAGGCAACCTTGCTAATCACTACGCCATTTTGAACATATCATTTAAAGGTATTAGCCAGTTGTATAATTATAAAGATTAAAAATGTTTAGAGTAGGTTTTTATTTTTAGTTGGCTAAATGTCAGATAGACTACCATCAAATGGTGTATGATCTATTCAACTCCACAGTGTATTTGCCTGGTAGTGGTTAATTTATCAGAGCCATCATTCCTTGAAGTCACTTTAGGAGTGAAATGATGCATTGTACATCATCTGGATATGCTAACATACTGCATCTCTCTTGGGGCATATAAGCTACACACTCAGTGGGAACTTTATTAGCTATTCCAAACCTGTTCCTACATACATTTGATCAGGATAAATCTGCCATATACATTCAGCCCATCTTCTGTTATGTATAATTGATCATTTTCCATTTCATAATCTACAGTCAAAAATATAGGATAACCACTGTTTATATTATGTCTTGTTGCGTTGTAGAACAGTAACAATACTGACAGTAGTAATATTGCTTGTTTTCTTACAAATATATGTAAATTTACGCAACTTTAAGATTATATACAACAATGTTAAAATGTACATATATTCACTTAATAACTTTATTTAATTTTTTATCATTTAAATTTAATACATTTCAAATTCCAATTTTATTTGTCACATTCATTATAACCATACCACATATCGTAAAATGTTTTTCTTTAAACATATCCCATCATGAAAGTTTGGAGGTTGGAGTGCTCAGTCAGCTATGATATAGCGCCCATGGATCAAAAAGGGTTAATAGGTCTTGCTCAAGTGGCACACTTGGCGATGGTGGGGCTTGAACCTGTGTCTTTGTAGTCTCCTGATTACCAGCTCAGCTTCTTAACCATTTGTGCTATACCTAATTTACCAAACAAAACAATAATAAATGTTTGGAATTTGAGCAACTGCATAGATTTGCACTAGACATAAATTGATTAAACTTAATTCTTTTATTGTGCAAAATTTATATTCAATAAAAATTATTGTTTGCAGTTTACTGTCTATTTAATCTGCTTCTTATGTGATGTGCTGATTATTGAACAGCAACAGATGCAGATTGGAAGTGATGTTATTGTTTCAAACCTACATCCTGGACCTAGCATTAGTGTCTAATCTTAATGCTATAATTGTAGCTAAGTGGACACCAATTCTTGTAGTGACATTCAAAAATTAAATCTGCCACAGAAGAGTCTGGATATTTGAGAAACTGGTGATCTACTGGGATTTCACGCACAACCATACAGAGAATGGTCCGAAAATAACCAGTGAGCGGTAGTTCTGTGGGCGGAAATGCCTTGTTTATGCCAGAGGTCAGAGGAGAACGGCCAGACTGATTCATGCTGATAGAAAGGCAACTGTAACTCAAATAACCAGTAGGTAATGGTCACTTTGTGCCCATTAGTACCAATTTAGCATTGTGTCAATGCAACAGCCTACCTGAGTATTGTTGCTGACCATGTCCATCCCTTTATGACCACAGTGTACTCATCTTCTGATGACTATAAATCATGAATCATCTCAGACTGGTTTCTTGGACATGACAAGGAGTTCTTAATCCAATAGAACACTTTTGTGGTGGAACAGGAGATTTGCATCATGAATGTGCACCCGACAAATGACTGCAGCAACTGTGATGCTATCATGTATATATTGACCAAAATCAATTACCTTGTTGAATCTATGCTATAAAGGATTATGGCATTTCTGAAGGCAAAAGGCAGTCACCAATTAACTTAACACCAATATCAATACTTTTACCAGCATTTTTTCAACCTTTATCTAAAAAAATGTTCTTCAGTTCAAACTTTTTTCTTTTCTTTTTTCTTTTCTGTTATTATTTATATCCTTTAGTTCTGTTGGGTCATTGTTTAAACAGATGAAGGAATTGTTCAGTGACAGTTTGTGTGCAAACATTAGTGATGTGACGCTACTGAATTTTTTAATATTAAATTTTATATTCTTTTTTTGTAGAAAAGAAGGATGGCAGCCTGCGTTTCTGCATATCTATCAAGGGTTAAATAGCGTCACTGTAAAATATTGCTATCCACTTCCCTTGCGCACAGCTACCATCCTCACCAAATTAGACCTGTGCGGCACTTATAACCTGTGATGATGAATGGTGATGAATAGAAGGCAGCCTTTATCATGCCCAAAGGTCACTATAAGTATTTACTAATTTCTTATGGCCAACTTTCTAATCCTTCGTCAACAACATTTTCCAGGATTTGATCAACGTATGTGTTATCGCTTTTATCAATTATATCCTGTCACGAATGGGAAATGGGGAAAGACTGGAACAGAGAACCCAAACGCTGAGTGACAGGAAAGGGGAGGAATCAAGAAGGGAGAAGAATTACCT
>JAOTRA010000006.1:3528386-3543473 GCA_026260255.1 Pseudolaguvia tuberculata | reverse complement strand
CTGATTGCTAATCATCTGCCTTGAAGAAGACCTCCCCGTAAGTGTCGCCTCAGGGTAGGGGCCCCTGAGTTCCAACAACGGGAGGCGAAGAAGTGTAGGAGAGTGAAGGTTAGGGCTCCTTTAAATGTTGGTACTATGACTGGGAAAGGGCTGAGATGATGGAGCGTAGAAAGGTGGATATCTTGTGTGGTGAGTTAGGCCATCAATATTGGAGGTGGATTTAAACTGTTTTATCATGGTGTAGATGGAAAGAGAAATGGTGTAGGTGCAATCCTGAAGAAAGAGTACATTGAGAGTTTGGTGGAGGTGAAGAGAGTTTCTAATAGGGTGATGAAAGTGAGGCTGGAAGTTTAAGGCATGATGGTAAATATCATCTTGTGCTTATGTGCCACAAGTAGGTTGTCAGATGGAGGAAAAGGAAAGATTCTGGAGTGAGTTAGATGGAGTAGTGGAGAGTGTAGCTAGGCATGAAACAGTGGTGATAAGAGCAGACTTAAATTGTCATGTTGGTGAACAGAGGTGATGAAGATGTGATGGGTAGGCATGGCCTTAAGGAGAGGAACATGAAAGGGCAGATGGTGGTAGATTTCGCTAAAAAGATGAAGATGGCAGTGGTTAACAAATATTTTAAGAAGGAAGAGCATAGGGTGGAAGAAGTTGCACACAGGTAGACTATATTTTGTGCAGGAGATGTAAACTGAAAGAGCTAGGTTGAGGGAAAAGGTGCTCATCTGTGAGCAACACTATGGTGCTGTGGTAGGAACAGGAGCTGTGGTATTGTATGAGGAAGTCAGGTGTAGCAGAGAAGTATGTGAGAGTGGTGCAGGACATGAGGACAGTGTGACAGTGAGGTGTGCAGTAGGAATGTTGAACTGATTCAAGTTGAAGGTGAGATTACATCAAGAATCTGAGCACTTTCTTGTTTGCAGTAGTAATGGACAGGTTGACAGATGAGGTCCGAATCTCCAAGGACAATGATGTTTGCAGATGATATTGTGTTTTGTTCTGAGAGTAGGAAGCAGGTTGAGAAGAATCTGGAAAGGTGGAGATACTCACTAAAGAGAAGGGGAATGAAAGTCAGAAGGAGTGGTGAGGTTGCAGGAAGAGGTTGTGAAGGTGGAAGTGTTTAATTACCTGGGATCAGCAATGCAAAGTAATGGACAATGTGTTAGAGAAGTGAAGAAAAGAGTGCAGGCAGGGTGGAGTGGGTGGAGAAGAGTGGCAGGAGGGATTTGTGATCGACAAGTTTCTGCAAGAGAGAAAGTGAGTGTTTATAGGATTGTTGTGAGACCTGCAACATATGGTTTAAAAACATTGGCATTGTCAAAAAGACAGGAGGCGGAGCTGGAGGTGGCAGAGTTGAAGATTTTTATTAGGATTGACAAGGATGGACAGAATTAAAAATCAGTTCATTAGAGGGACAGCGCACCTAGGATGTTTTGGAGACAAGGTGAGGGAGGCTAGGTCGAGATGGTTTGGACATGTGAAGAGGAGGGACATGCAGTATATTGGTAGAAGAATGCTGAGGATGGTGCTGCCAGGCAGGAGGATTAGAGGAAGACCAAGGTGTAGGTTTATGGATGTGATAAGGGAAGACATGCAGGTAGTTGGGGTGAAAGAGGCAGATGCACACGACAGGTTAGTGTGGAGTGATCTGCTGTGGCGACTCCTAATGGTAGTAGCGAAAGGAAAAGAAGAAGAAGCATTCTGGATTTCCGGATTCTATAGAGTGATAGGAAGAGTAAATATGTACTGTACTGTACATATCTGTACATATATTATTTTTATATTAAAATATACTTTTAGTGTAACCATATAATTAATGAGTTGACCAATTATATTTATTAGTCTGAAATAAAATACTGATGAAATTTTAAATATAATTAATGAATAAAATCTATATTGTGTTGTGATAGTGATTGCCTTTGTAAAAGTCCTATTGAATACAAGACTTGCTGTAATTCCAAGCTTTCATTGATGGAAACACCATGTACCAAAATAGAAATACTGAGTACAAAATTTCTCAGACACCAGTAAAGATCAATAAAATAAAAACTTGTTTGGTAAGGCAACATTTATGGATACATGCTATGCCCTTTCCAGGTTATTTCCATGTAATTTTAATATGATTGCCTTCTGTAACCAAGCTGTCTGTAAATAAGTAGATGAATTCATACTGCAGAAGATCGTTTTAATGTGTTTATTAGGAAAGGGGAAATAAGGGAAGGCAAACTAATCCAAATCAGAGTCCAAAGAAAATAGACAAAGTCCAAAATCCAATAGTAAGTAATCCAAAAGGTAAATCCAAGAAATCTAGTAACACAGCGCTCGGTAAGGCCTAGAGCAACAATACTTCGCAAAGTACTCCACGAGGCCATCTGCTTATATAGGAAGCCCACGCCCAATTTGCTCAACCAGGAAAGTAGTTCCCTAGAATTCGGGCGAGGGCGCCCTTTGTAGGCAGTCCTCAGGTGTCATAGTCCTTACACCTTCTTTGCCTAGTATATGAAATAAGCGTTACAATAATTTTACTGTGCTACAGTTGTGCAAACCCATACCTGTTAATAAAAAGATGAATATAAATAAAATGGAAAACTGTGAAGTTTATACAGACATAAGGTGGCATAGTTAGAGATCTAATACTATAAATTATAAATAGAAAAATAGTGAAATCATTAGGCAGTGTAAACACTGTAGACCAAATTGTTATGACGTCAAGCAACACAATAAATATATAAAATTGTTCATTGCCCGAATTCTGATGGCACACTATTTATGACTTGCAGTTTGCTAATTCAACATACCAAGCCTTTCATTGTTTGTTCATGTTTTCACCGTTTTTGTATTATATGCCTGTGTCAGGTTTTTGGATTATCGCTCAATGTTTTTTGTATTTTTCTGCTTGATCATTTGCTATTTGTGTATTGACCTTTGCCTGCTCTTCAACTCTGTTTTGCCTACTGTCTGGACAAAGTGATTATTATAAAAATCATCACCGCATTATGCATCTGTCTCAGCATTCTAATTTACACTCAAATAGATATCTTTTTCTTTTCTTGTTTTTTTCTATTTGCTATAAATATATTTGTAATGTAAATATGTAAATACATATAGCAAACTTTAAAATAAAATACCTTGTTTTTTTGGCATAAAAATACTTTGTCAACACTCTAGCTTTGATTTGCACTTTTAGGTTTGGTAAATGAAGTTTTAATTGACTTTTGAACTTTCATTTCCCCTGCAAATTTCCCATGCGCAGACATGTTTTGATTACACCTAACAGCATACATACATCTGGCCTAGTGTTTTCTCACTGCAGCTCTGTGTGTATGTTTTGGGTCTGTAAATGTAAGTAAGACTACAAGTAAGATTTTATAATTTAACCATTAAATATTTACTTTTGCAGTATACATAGATAGCACAAGTAAAATAATATCTTTGCAGGTTTTCAGCTGCCCAATATTTTTAATTTTAATGGAGTAGATAGGAATATGGGCAAGCTGTCATCATTCCAATGCAGTGAATTATGTTTAAACAGCATTACCAACGCTATCACATCACATCACATCACATCACATCACATCAGTCAAGCAGTGAAAAAAAAAGGACTGACTTGATTCTCTGCTTTAGTCCAAGGTACTAAGGAACATTTGCCGACTTTTCCTAAAAAATAAAATAAATAGGTTTTATGTTTGCCATGCTTATTTTCACAGGAATGAAATTACATCTTACACAGCATTATTACAGCTAACAGCTTTGTAAAAATACACATAATATTTATAACTGACACTTTTATAGTGCATTTAGAGCAGACATGGGCATACTACAGCCCGCGGGCCATACACGGCCCGTTGGTCTTTTTAATCCAGCCCGCCAAACATCTCCCAGTTATATCAAAATATAAAATTAATAATTACCGTTACCGGCAAACCTTGTTCATTTACTTTCCCCTGTAATGCCCACATTTCCCCAATAGATTTGCCCCCTCTTCTTCGTGGTTAAGCTTTTCCCAGAAGAAGCACTCTCCTTCTCGGTTCCCGCGGTAAAGCTTTCCCCATAATAAAAACAACCATGAGTTTATCAAAGAAAAGAAAAGTCGACATTGAGTGCCGAGTGTTTAACACCGAATGGACAACAAAATATTTTTTCAAAGAAGTCCGATCAAAGGTATGCTAAGAAAGTGTTGCGGTTTTTAAGGAGTACAATATTGGCCGTCATTTTGCTACGAAGCATGCCTAATTTTTCACCGAGAAAACTACGCTTCAGGAGTCAACTACCAAGGCAAGCTTTTTGCTGGCTTTCAAATTAGCAGAAGCTAGCAAGCCTTTCTCCGAAGGTGAGTTTTTGAAAGACTGCATGGTGGAGACTGCAGGTGTTCTGTGTCCGGAAAGTCAAGGCAAGTTTGAAAAAATCAGTTTGTCACGTTGGACTGTGACTCGCCGTGTGGAACTAATTGATGAACATATAGCTAACCAGCTAAACAAAAAGGCAGAGTTCTTTCAGTTATATTCACTTGCACTGGATGAAAGTAATGATATCAAAGACACAGCGCAGCTTCTAATTTTTATCCGAGGAATAAATGACAGCTTTGAGATAACGGAGGTGTTTTTGACCATGGAGTTCGTGGTTATCTCCCATCTCATCTGACCTCACATACACCAAAGGAAAGAAAACTTTGCAGGTCCAATGGCTGAGGGAGAGTCTATTGATAAAAACCGCTTCAGTGAGCTTAATTAGCACATTAAATATTTTAAGACAACTATGTGCATTTTATTGTCAGTAAGGATAATGGCATTGCAATAGGTAAAACAGTTTTGTTACTAAAAGAATCCAACATCTTTTCTGACAGTACGTGTTGGGGTAGTAAGACAATTCAAGATAATATTTTTTTTAATTAAAATAAAACTTTCACCCACTCATGTAAAAATGTAGTGAACTACAAACTTTTTAAACTGAAAAGTAGAGATAATAAATTAAAACTTTCATTCACTTCTCTGGACAATTGTTGAATCGAGTGCACATAACATAGTAGAATTACCATGCTTTATAGTACATGCATTGATAGTGCAAACATGTAAGAGCACATGTTTGAATTACATTTCAACAGCAAAAAAAAAATATTGCAAGCAGTTAATTGCAAGTTAAAACACTGTAAACATCCTGTTTAATGGACACTTTACTAGTATCAGTATGTAGCAATGGTAATAGCTGTAGCTGTAGTAATATAAGAAAGTGTAAGGTGGCGGACGAAGCTCCGCCTACTTTGGCATTAATGGACAAAGCCCCGCCTCCATGTTTAGCATCATCAAACTGGCGACTAGGTTGGAAATTTTTGGAAATCTGTATATCTTGTGAATTTTGTTATGTTCACATTTCGTCTTGCCCTTGTACATAGCTTTGTAAATATTCTCTTTTTGTATTTATTCTTTTTGTGTAATGTCTTAGTCTGTGTGTCTTCGTGTTTTTGTTACATTTTACATTTTGTTACAAGTAGTAGCGAGAGTTGGAATAACAAAATTACAAAATAATTAAGTACTGCACAATGAAGGTACTTGTACCATATTATAGTATTGCTCCACAACAAATTCAGATAAATAAAAACCTCACACTACTGAATCAGTCAAACATCTTGGATGATAAACAGGAGATGGCTGTCCCAAGGGTTAGTCTCTACTTACAGACTGCTGGACGGTAGTCTGTGTTTCATCATTCTGGTTTTTTGAGTACACTGAGTTCTGCCTCCACAGAGAAGAACTTTTAAGAACGCATCCCACAGGACCTGCTCAGTGTGCATATTGCTCATGTGGACTCAAACTGTCTTTGCTGGATTCCTGTGGTATCTGAAAGGAAGAAAGCTGATATTAAGATTTTTCACAAATGAATTTAAAAAAAGCAAATAAAACTGATATATTTAGGGCGTCAAGAAGGGATTTTTGATTAGGTTCATATTAATAGCAACATTAATTTTATTTTGTGTTTGTGTCATTTCTATGTGTTACAGTCCCGGCCATGATTGTGAACATCTCAACAGATATAACCGTGAATGAAGGAAATAATGTCAGTCTCATGTGTTTGGCTATTGGACGGCCTGAACCTAGTATTATATGGAAATATCGCTCTGCTAGAGGTAAGTGCTCCGTAATATTGCCAGCATACATTTCTGTCACATACCATGGCTTCTATTAAATGTTTCAAATATCACAAACCACATCATATCTAGATGTCATGTAAAAGATTATTAATGTTCCTTTGTTCCAGCTTTGTTTTCAGAGTCTCTGAATGTAAAAATAAATAAATTAGAAATAAATAAAAATTAGAAGCAGATATTAATGTTTTTGTTTTTTCTTGCTTATCTTCCTGGCCAGTTAATTTAAGGCTTCTGACTGCACACTTTGCTTTTTCCCTTATCATTTTAGGAACCATTTTACACTAATTTTATATTGCGCTAGGTGACAAATACATTAACAATACTTTTCCATTTCACATAAGATCTCTTAAGTTGGCTTGGGCGTATTCAGGTTGTTTTTCACACAAAGTATCCATTTCAAGCCCTTAAATCACTACAGTGATGTTGCAGGGCATTTTATAAGACAAGATTGAAAATGAGAGAAAGGACACTGCTCTAATTAGTGCCAAGTTGTTGTCTCACCTTAACATTTAATTTATTATAGAAATATATAACAGAGTATATATATCTGGCTTAAAGTAATAATTAAGAATGTAAACTCACTATTTTCATAGATTATGACTTTCATATTAGTTTGCTTTTTACACGTCTAGACCTGTGCCACTTTTAATTTACCCATTATTACCACAAGGACATGCACCAGCAACACATGCAGCAACAACAAAAGCAATATGCACAGCTTGAACCTGTCTGCACACTCACTGTATTTTAATGTCAGAGGTTGAGCAGAGACAGACGTTATCTGGCCTGACATTTCTCTCTTCATCTTAATGTAAGAAATGAGAGGTATTGTTTGTCCCTAAGACTTAGATGCTGAATGAATTTGGAGGTTCTTCAGGAATGACATTTATCAGGTCATGTTTTTCACCATGCTTTCCCCATCCCGTTTTTGTTTTGTTTTTTTAACATAAACTATATGCTGCTTAGAATTAGGAACATATTGCATGTGAAGTGAGGTAAAAATAGTCTGAAATAAGAAAGAGTTGATCATTCATTCATCTTCTTATCCGCTTATTACTTAATTCGGGGTAACGTGGGTTTGCTGGCACCTATCCCAGCCTTCATAGAGCAAGAGGCGGGGGCACACCATTGACGGGTCGCCAGTCTATCCCAGGGCAACAGGAGTTGATTAGTCACAGGGAAAATGAATAAAAAACAGTGTAATATTGGAGCTGCTGCTTAAAGGTTTTTGACCCATCAGGACAAATGAATATCAATTAAAATGCTATAGTATATAAAGAAGATCAAGAAAACAGGGAGCTCAGGAACTCAATGTAGAGATAAATTGTACATAAAGTGTACAATTTTATGTACAATTGTACATAAAGTGTACAATTTAGCAAATAAAAATTTAAATAATTGTAACCCATGACCTGTGTGCTCAGTATAGGCTACTGGTTTTCATTAATCTGAACCAGGAGTGTATCTGATTTGAAAGTATTTTCACAAATATTGTTTTACACTAAAATTATCAGCAGACCGAAATATACCCTCTGATATTCAAAATGGCTTTGACCTCACTCAATTTTTGGCACAACAATCTGAATAAAACATTGCACTCTGAGGTAACTGAATGCAAAAATAAAAGCTTTGCAGATCACTTGGACCAAAAGCCCTTTGACTTGCACCAAAAGCCATTTTCAGCCTATCTAATGCTATACACATTTTTAAACTCCCCTGGCAATGCTCAAGTGGTCATAACAGGGATTGATTGACAGAAAATGGCACTGTACTAGGACACTGCATTGACACCCCTGTTAGGGGGTTTGTGACCCATAAAATTTGTGGGCCATTTGCAAAAGCTGAGATGTCACTGATGACAATTCTACCGGCTTTCTTGAAATTAATTATATACACTGAGTATAAGGTAAGTGCATGTCTTATTAAAAATTGTACCATGCTATGGCATGCATATAGAGTGATTATATTACACAAATCTATGATCCTGGAGAAATGCAATGAAAATGTCTGTTTTTGACTGACCAGTTTTGTTTATGCGGCTCTTCTTTATGCAGAGCATATGGCACAGGGCTGGATCCTACCCCAGCAGTTGACATTGCACCATTTGGCACTTTAGAAAATGGGAGAATTTTTTCTGCTGCTTAATTTATAGACAACTATTAGCTGCTTCCGCATGTTTAACAGCTTTAAATCTGAAAATGTACCTAAACCTGCACTCAGTTTCCCACCCAGAACACTCCACACTCTTGAGAAGTCTTAATACAGACCAGAGCTGAAAATAATCAGCAGTGTCTTAGAGTTTCACCAGGATCTTTTCTTTTATTTGTTGGAATCCTAAATACATAGGGGTCTGCTGGAGCCTCTCGCAGTGTACATAGGGTGAGAAGGCAGAGGTACACCCTGTCAGGTCACCAGTTCATGTGCAGGGACAAACATAAATGAACATACACACACACACAAACACACACACTCTCACTCCTATGAGCAATTTAGAATAACTAATCAACCTTTTTTGGACTGTGGAAACCAGAGTACCAGGAGAAAACCCATGCAAGCACGGGGAGAACATGCAATAAAGACCGATTGTTGAGTAAATTTACTGTTTGACTTTGTGACTGATAGCTGCAGGCCAATTTATTCGCCACCAAGAATTTACTGTTGATTTGATTATCAGAGTGAACATTCCAACGAGTGAACATTCCTTGCTACGAGAGAGGAAAGCATAGATGGATCTTGTTTGTCGTGAGTGGAACCCTGTCCCCATCACAGATACTCAGACCAGCTAGCTTTCATGCTAATGGTCATATTTACTAACATAAAGTCAATTTCTCCATGCCAGTTCCTCCTTGTTTTTGTCCATTGCTGTAATATAAGGTTCCTGTATGATGCAATAGCAGCAATAGCCAATTTTCCTAAAATAATTGGGCCAATCGTCTGTACACACATTTATAAATATATAAAGGTGCCATTTGAAGAAGAATTCGCAGATGGGAATCTAAAACACTTAACGAATTATGACATAAAAATTTTAAAGTCATTCATCACCAGCAGTTGATTAAAAGCCAGACAGACATTTATTGCAGGTTTCAAAAAATCTAGATAAATTCAGCTTGTATGTAGCTACAAACACATACAGTACATTCAAAAGTGCATGCACACATCCTTTAAGTTTTTTTTGTGCTAAAACAACTGCACATAATTGCCTAAAAATAGCTAACTTACTTCACAAGCTGCAGTTTTTGATAATCTCACAATGTTGAAGTTACAGTACAGTGGGCCTTAAAAATGTTACACCTTTATGAGATTTTCATATTTTGACCTTATTATAAGCAAACATTGGTCCAGAATTGGAAATAGTGAAAGCAGTGGACTGTATATAATACAATTATATTACAGATTTGTAAATATTGAAAGCAAAGTTAATGTAAGGACAATCAAAAATTTCAATAAAATTAGGAATATAAAGTTTACCATTAATTACCACTGCATTAATGGAAGGAAATTATCCAAGTCCAAATAACATTCTAAACTGAATCGTGGACACCATTGAAGATCATGTATTAATTAGAAAGAATGACCTTCAAGATATTGAAAGCGGCTGTTTTATCCCCTGTAAGATTTTTTTACTACACGTTTCAATTCTTTCATTCATTTGTTTCATTCAACACCATACAGGTAAGATAAAACTCTTCACTAAATGATGATGATCATTTTCATTCTGAAAAAAAATCTTTGACTTTCATTATGCACATTTCTTTCCTCAGTTACTTAAGGAATGTAATTTCATGATTTTTAAATGGTGAAATGACCTTGCAGAAATATTTTTTGTTTCTTTATTTGAAAGATACAACCTGATTAACTTTTATAGAATTAACAAACTATATATCAATTTCATTGAAGAAATAGCTAATTGAAAATCTTTTATGATATTGCACATTGCTTTGATGAACCAGATGTTTTGTTTTACAATTAGATTATTTAGTGTTTATTTTGGCAAATGCCACCATTTGATATTTAGCTGTAAACATTAGGCATAATGGCATGTGTAAATGTTAATAGATATTTTAAAATAATTTATTGTTTCCATCACTGTGGTCTGAATTTCTACATCTACATACCACACCTTGGAACTATGACCCTCCACCCTCCCTGTGCTACTGTTTGTGATTTCTGTTTTCAATGTGTAGTATGGTTTAATAAGTTGGTTAATGGTCTTCCTATATTTTGGAGTTACTTTCTTATGTGCTGATTCAGCCTTATGTAAAGTTTTCTGGTAGTTTTGTTTCTGTGCATATGTGTAGATTATATTTGTTGTGTCAGTCTAGTGTTTTGTTTAAAACTGTTCTGTTCTCTTTCCTGTCTTAACTTCTCCATTTGATCTGTCTGTCATTTTTCATTGAGTAGTGTTTGTGTTTGGATATATGGTTTTTATGTTACAACATGTCTGTTTTTCTTGTTTATTATGGTGTTTTTGCCTGTTCCTGTGATGTTCTTGTTAGCATTATCTTTGTCACCCATTTATTGACAAGTATTTATTTTTCTTTTGGTCCTGTTAGGTATTGATTTAGTCATGTTTTATTTTCTCTCTGCCCTTGTCTTTCTTCCTGCATGTCTGTCCGTTTCCATGCCTACTTATTTTTGTGCCTTCCTCCCTCCCTGTCTGTCTGTTTTCATGTCTGTTCATCTGTTTCCGTGCCTGCCTATCTGTCTCTCTGTGACGTTGCCTACATCTGTCTGTATCTGTTCTTGTTCAGTTCAATCTCTGGTCCAGTCCCTATCAGTGCCTGTCTATCTCAGCCTCCATTTCCTCTCTTCTCTGTGTTTCTCTGTTTTGGTTCGTGTGTCGGTTCTTGTCCCTGTCGGTCCATGTTCTTGCCTCCATTCCCTTCGTCCTCTCCGTTCCTATTACGTTATTTTCCTTTCTCTGTCTCTTCTTTCTCAGTCCTTCTCTGTCCGGTTCTGATCTGTGTCCAGTTCTCTGTCTCCTCTGTGCCTGGTTACATTCTTCGTCTGGTTCTGTTCTTTGTCTGGTTCTGTTCTTAGCCTGTGTCTGGTTCTGTTCCCAATCTGTGCCTGCTTTGGTCTAACTGTGTGTTTCCGGTTCCGTTTTCTGTGTGGTCCTGGTTCCCATCTGGTCCCTTTTCCCACCTGGGGGTGTTTCCTTTTCCTGTCTAGGTCTGGTTTTATTTCCCATCTTGTTCTGTCCCTGTCTGTGTTTGGCTCTGTGCCTCATCTGTGTCCGTTTCTTTTCCCTGTCCATGTCTGGTTCTGTTGCCCTGTCTGGGTCTGGTTCGAGAGTCTTGTTGGTGTCTGGTTCCCAATCCCTGTCTATGTCTGGTTCTGTTTCTCATTTGGTTCTGTTTCTTGTCTGTGTCTGAAGTCTTGTCTGTGGCTGGTTCCTTGTCCTTGCCTGTGTCCGGTTTCGTTTCTCTGCCTGTGTCTGATCCCATTTTCCTGCCTGGTTCCGCTCAACACCTATGGCCGGTTCCAGTTCCCGCCTCTCTGTCCTAGTTTGTTGTAGCCGTCTCTGCCTTGGTTCTCATCCTTATCTATCTGGCCCTCTCTCTCTCTCTCTCTCTCTCTCTCTCTCTTTCTCTCTCTCTCTCTCTCAGTCCCTCTCTCTGTCTCTAACTCTGTCCATGTCTCTGTGCCGGCTGCTGTTTCTGTCTCGATCAGAAGCTACCATCGCTCGCTGATTGGGGATGTAATATAACGTCCAGGCAATGATGTGCTATTTAAGGGAGCGCCATTTTAATGATGTCATGGATTTTCTTTGTTGTCACCGGTTATGTTAGTCTGGATGACTTTCTCCGAGTTTGGAAGTTATTGTAATATCAGATTGAATCTGCGGGTTAGTTTCATTTTCAAGTATGCTTAAGTGTGCTACTTTTAATAAAGTGTGTGCTTACATTTTCGATCTTGTTTCTGCTTTAACTCGTGACACTAAAAGACTTTTTAAACTCGGTTTTGAAAATAAAAGAATTATTGCAATTAAAGTAATTGGTGGCATACAGGTTAAATGTGGCAGCATTAGCAATTTATATATTGAAAAATATCTATTCTTATTAATCAAATTATTGTTAAATATGTTATACTATTGCCATATTGCTCTCATGATTTCAATTCCCAGGAACATATCTGTTTGAAGTCAAGCAAGTCAGAGGAAAAAGCATGAAAAAACAACCTAATTTGTGCCAGTTAAAAATATGTCTTGGTAATCTTCTTGCCTGGGTTGTCTGGGGATGCCTCTAGCTTTGTGAGGCTGTCTTGGCACACACTGATCAAAGGTGCCATCGTAATCCACTGTGTTCGGTGATGGTTGGATCATTACATCTACTATGTAAGAACCATGAGTCAGTTAAACAACCCCAGGCACAGACTGGTGGATTGAGTTCAGGTTTAATGTTCAAAGCCCCCAAAAATACAAAAACAAAGCAGGAGAGCCAAACGAGAGGTAAGCAAAATAATCCTTACAATAATCCTAAGTCTTAAATAATATTGAAAAAACAAGAAAGACACAAGAATAAAGAATAAAGACAGGAACATAAGCATGAAGTCATAAATGAACACGACAAAAAGTCAGCTCATGAACTGAAAAACACGCATGATGATCCAACGTCAAGGTAAAGATGCTGTCTGCATTTAAGCCTGCAAAATGAGCACGCAGAAAGATGTTCAGCTGCACGTTCGAGCTGGAAGCAGGAGGCAAAAAGGTGGCACCGGAAGAAGGGCGTGACAAAATTGCCTATAGGAGTGATTGTGAATGTGTGGTTGTATGTCTATGTGTGGCCCTGAGATTAACTGGTGACTTGTGTACCCCTGCCTTTGGCCCCATGTGAGCTGAGATAGGCTCCAGTAGACCCAGTGAATAAGTGGGTTAGAAGATGAATGAATGAATAAATTAATGTATCAATTTTATTACACATGTTTTGTATAAATATAAAGGCCTTTAATGGCTATATTAAATGATCCATACTGAAAAAATATGGGTTTGCCTGAGGTTACACATCGGTTCCTGATAACCACGCGGTGAGTGTAAAAAAAAAAGAAGTTTGCTAAAAAAGAAATCAAGGTCAAGGGGGGAGATCAACTTCCCCAGTTCAGAGTCCAGTTCTTCTTCTCTAAATAGCTGGTATGTACTCTAGCATTGTGTCTGATGCAGTTTGGTTTTCAGACATAATAAATCACCAGCAAACGCCTGCAAATCAGGCACACCTTATATCATTAGCAAAGGAATAGCAGAGAGGCTATGTTAAAGGATTTGTAGCAGAGTTGTGGCACTGTGGTTAAACCTCATTTTGCCTGACATGATTAGCTCTCAAAGGGCTTTTCTCTTTGGCAGCCCCCCATGACATTGGTAGAAAAGGTCTCAGCCTGGAGCTGCTTGACACACCACTTCAAGAGACTTCATTATAACTTAATAACATGTCATCGAGAGCTACTCCTCCATGCCTAGATCTGACTAATAGCTAAACGGGACTAATTCATCATTCTCTTGTAATGTGATTTTGAATCATGAAAATCTAACTTAGGATAATGTTCAATGAAATATATACAGTGTGTTCGGGCAGCTTACCTTTATTCCTCAGATTAATTGTAATGAACTGAATACTCTCTGACACTTGAGGAAATTTAGCCCTTTTATAATGTTCATTGTATTTCTCACAACCTCTGCTTTCTCTGAGGGCCATGTTTTATACATAAAACTTAGTATATCAAAAATATGTTATTTTGTATATTTCTGCACTTCTTACTTACATGATTCTCCTTCTTTTGTTTTGTTATGAGCACTCATTAAGTGCATATGAAATTGGGATTTTATTTGTTATATTCGATATCTTGTCCACTCCAAAAGAAAATCATAAAATCATTAAAATAAAAACTCCGATACACTGATAATGAATAATTTATTATTGGGATGGTGAATTTAAGGTGAAGTAAGGTGATTCAAGATGAACAGAAGGCACTGCTTTCAAATTCTATGAAATGGAGCACAGACGTTAAAACATCTGTTTCACTGGCCTCGTTAATAATGCAGATGCTTTCTGCGGAGCTGAGAGGCTACAGTAAGGCTTCTGTCTGTAGATAATCTCCAAGTTTATTTCTGTGTACAAATTGTAATCTCCCTGCAATACTTACCCCTCCCTGCCTCTCCTTTTTGTCAACTGGTTGATAAATTCTACTAATATTAAAAATATAAAGAATGTAAATTTTCTTTCTATTGTATTTTACTTAACAAATAATGGCTTTTACTGTACATCCATACTTAGTAATTGTTTAAGAAGGACAAGGCAAAGCTTATAAAACTAGATTTATTTCATCTTGGAAAATAGTGAGAGATGTTTGCAGTTGTCTGGATAATCAACATTTGTTTTAGGAAGAGAGGAAAAAGTTTAAACATTGAATCATTTAAGCATGCATTTTTCTCTGTATACTCTGTATACATACAGTAAATGTTGCTCATTATTTCAAATACAGAACACTACTAATTCAAACAAATCAATAAGGAGAGAAAGAAAGAAAGAAAGAAAGAAAGAAAGAAAGAAAGAAAGAAAGAAAGAAAGAAAGAAAGAAAGAAACATTTCAAATCTTTAATAACAGACCACAGTGACATGGCAGCATATTGGCGTGGCCAAATTGTTCCTTTAGTATTGCATTTATGGTCTGTTCTATTATATTCTTCTTCTTCTTTATTCTACTTTCGCTTGCGCCTGTTAGGGGTCGCCACAGCGGATCACTCTTCTCCACTCTACCCTGTCCACTACATCTGCTTTGTTCACCCTAACTACCTGCATATCTTCCTTCACCACATCCATATACTTCCTCTTTGGTCTTCCTCTTTTCCTCCTGCCCGGCACCTCACCTCAGCATTCTCCTACCAATATACTGCATGTCCCTCCTCTGCACATGTCCAAACCATCTCAACCTAGCCTTCCTCA
>JAOTRA010000006.1:3506662-3523214 GCA_026260255.1 Pseudolaguvia tuberculata | reverse complement strand
TATATATATACATATATATTTATTATAATAATCTCAGAATTTTAGATTAATTGAAGTTGCTTTCATGTCTCAGTATAATCTGGTGGAAACAGAAAACATTTAGAAGCAACCTTTGGCTTTTTTTTTTTTAAATTAAAGCCTAGGCAAAGGAATTTAACTGTTTCCAAAAGCTAAATGCAGACATTACTTTTTTTGTTTTTATAGTTTAGTAACCCCCAAAATGCTACATTAGAGTTCCATTCTTAATAACAACCCTTCACTTTTTAAACTTACCAACACAAAAAGACAGAATGGAGGCATTCTTATACATTTCAAGGCTTGACTTGAAATTAGAATGAGTGTGACATTGTTGCTGTTATTCTTTGCAGTTTTCAATATAATTTACTTTCACCTAAATATAAAGCAGGATATGGATAGAAATCAGTGTTTTGTTAATAAATTAGTAACTAGTTGCTGATTTCTGGGAAAACAAATAAAAAGTTAATTTGGCAGTTCAGTTCATTCATTTATTCATTCATCTTCTTACCTGCTTACTCCCTAATTCGGGGTCACAGGGGTTTGCTGGAGACTGTCCTAGCACACATGGGGTGAAAGGCAGAGAGAACCAGAGTACCCGGAGGAAACCCACACAAGAGCAAGAAGAACATGCAAACTCACAGAAAGATTCCTGACCCGGGAATTGAACCTGAGACCTTCTTGTTGTGAGGTGACCCTGCTAACCGCTACACCACCGCGCCACATGAATTAATAAATGGATTAATTGAGAGAATATACATTTTATTTTTTAGTGTGCTTTTAACAATAGGTGCTGTCAGAAGGCAGCTTTAGAGAAGGCAGGATGTATATAGCTACTTCTCTAACCACAACAGACTTCTTCTTTTGGCTGCTCCCGTTGGATATGCAGGTAGTTACAGCGGATTGCTCTTCTCCACACTGCCCTGTCCTCTACATCACCCCAACTACCTGCATATCCTCCTTCACCACATACATAAACCTCCTCTTTGGTCTTCCTCTTTTCCTCCTGCCCGGCACCTCCATCTTCAGCATTCTTCTATATACTACATGTTCCTTTTCTGCACATGTCAAAACCATCTCAGCCTAGCCTCCCTCACCTTGTCTCCAAAACATCCTACATGTGCCGTCCATCTAATAAACTAATTTCTAATCATGTACATCATTGTCACCCTCATTGAAAATCTCATCATCTTCATCCCTGCCACCTTCATCTCCTCCTCCTGTCTTTTTGACAACACCACTATCTCTAACCATACAACATTGCAGGCCTCATTACAGTCCTATAAACTTTCCTTTTCACTCTTGCAGAAACTCGTCTATCACAAATCACAAATTGTCTACCTAACCACAACAGACAATAGCAAGAAAATCATATGTGAGACAAAGTATAAGCCATAATTGAAAGAGAGATCTGAATATTCATATAACAAAAGGGTGTAGGAGCTAATCTGTATATGTGTAATATTACTTACAAGACAAGCCCTGTGACATTTCTCCTACTGACCTCATCTCACAAGCTTCTTTGCATCCTGCTTCTTCATCTGGAGAAAGAGGCAGCAATCAGTGGGTAAGGTGAGGACTGTTAAACTATTATTACTGTTAAACTATTATTACTGGTAAACTAAATATATAAATATTGATACATCTAACATTTTTTTTTCAAGTAGTCCAACTTTAAATTGATTTACCTTTCTGTTAATATTTAAATCCTTCTGTCATGTCAAAGTTCCTCTTACATGCTTTTAATTGTCCAAATACATACAGCCATTGATAGAAGAAAGAATGGAAAAATAAGGGTTTTGTATTTGGTGTATATTTAATTTGTTTTACCTTCTTTATTTCTTTTTAATATTATTTTAATTTATTACAGTTTGTATTGTATTGCAGTACATTATGATATATATATAGTGACACGCATAGGGATATATCGAAAGACCTGTGCCAATACACATAGTACTTATTTAATATATCTAATATGAGGAAAAAATCTGCCCTGGTAATGTTATCTGAATCAGCTTAAAATTGTACATGAGAAGGAGAAAGTGACTCAGCGCAATCTTAGTTTTATAACACTGGAATATGTGCAGTAGTTTGACTGCAACATGTAGCTATATGTCATCATAATAGCACTGAATAAAAACAATAGAAAATATAGTCATAAACAGTGGTAAAAGCCCAGTTTTTCACTCTTATCTTAATATATTTCTGGATTAACGTGAGTGCAGACCCAATGTGGTCTTTTGCTGTTGTAGCCGCAGCTTCAGTTAAAAACAACGAGTTTATAAATTATCAAAGATTAAAAATATATATTTAAAATATGCATATTACTCAGTTTTTCTCTCGGATTATTTATCAGTAACTTAATTCACATTCAATGCAAGGCTTATATTGTAGCTATAAATGTCTTTCAATAGTTAAAGGACATCCTTTCATGCAGCTTGGAAGACTACCAGGTTTTTTCTATGGTTCCAGCTGTCAATCCATTATTAGCAGGTAATATTATGTAGTATGGAGACAAACCTTTGACTGCAAGGACAGCTGTTCAGAAATTGCATTTTTCAATTAAGCTGAATGCAGGAGCTGACTTGGGGCAAAGTTTTCATATGGCTAAGAAAGCAATTTAAATGTAAAAGGGTGATATTATAATCTATTTTTACATTAAGGCATGTTTTATATTTTATTGATTTTTGTATTTAATTAAAAGTGACTGGTATGCTGTGTGTAATGTCCACTGCGTGAAGTATAGAAACACATTTTGCATAGTCATTTGAATCTTTTAAGTAATATATTGCAAATTTTGTTCATAAAGTCAGGTTAAAGGTAATTGGTCAAAGTTACTGCAGATAGTTATTGTAATGGCTACATTAATTATGTTAGTAAAGAACATTTCACCTGCTATGATATTTGTGTTACAGTTCTGAAATGTTTAATCTTATTAGACTTGGCTATGTATTATATCTGTTGTTTTTAGTGTAAAGATTGGTGTTTAAACAATATTTTAATATTTTAATCAGCATCCCGCTCCACCTGAGGCACTGTTTAACCTTAATTTAAAGACAATTAAAACTGTTTCAAGGAGGATGTGTATTGACGATGTCTCAGCTAATGAAGAGGTTTACAGACAGTGTGTGTCCTCGTTATTTATTTAAGTGTAATTTTGTGATTTCAAATAATAAAGTGATGAGACTCAGAAGGATAAAAAGACAGCAAGAGGCAGTTTGAGATGGAGACACAGTTTTGAGATGGAGAATTAATTAAGTCTATGTCTGTGTTATTGTCTTTGTCTATTGCCTTTGTGTTGCACGTGTCTTATGTCTGCACTGTACTCCACTAATTGTCTGAATGTATTCTGTCTACTGCATCACGTGCTGACCCCGTTTATCACAGACAATAAGACTTCTTTGACTTGACTAATGCTTATGAGACATTAAGGAGAAAGTTGCACAGTACTTAAGCTTTTGGACTGCATTTTGGAAGATTCAGGTTTGATTCCCAGCAACATCAACCTGTTACTATTGGGCCCCTGAACAAAACCCCTACCCCTCAACTGCTCAGTTGTATATAAAGATACATGTAACTTGTTCAGGATAAGGGCATCTGCTAAATGGCCTTAATGTAAATGAAGCACTTAGTAGAGTCTTATGAAGTAAATTCTGAGCTTCAAGCTTAAAATCTACTTACAGATGTAACTTCTACAAGTTACAACATTCAAATAATAATAATACAATTTATCATTATTATTATTATTATTATTATTATTATTATTATAAATTAACCCAGAGACTTTTAAATGCACTGTTAAGTCAAAGAGTGCAAAATCAGGAGCGAGTAAATGAGAAAGAAGTTCTTCTGTCTCCATGATCTGGGTAACCATGGTGACCTGTTGCTTAGAGAAGTATAGTTGGGTGATTCAGACTCACAGCTTGATAAATGACTTCATAGAAGACACAAGCCATAATCTTCCCTAAACAAGGTCTTATAATTCTCCCTTAAAGTTGACTTGATAGGGAAAAAATACGTATTCTGTGTTTTGTGTTCATTCATTATTTATTCACATAATTTATTCATTCATTAATGCCAAGGCATAGGGGCCATGTTTAATATTTGACCCAGAGCACCAGAATCATTAGCCCTAGCAAGAAACCCATTCCAACCTTCAGCGAAGCTGTGGGTCATTCTCACTTTCTCAGATCATGTTAAAATGTCAGCTGTTCTGTTTAGATTGGAAGAACACATAAAACATCAATTGACTTTTTAAACACTTACAACAAAACATTTCTGCAAAGTAGTAAATGTCAATTTCTGGGGTTTTGCCCTTATACTGTATAGCTTTTTTTTTTTATCTCTGTGTTAAAAGAACTATGCTGTTATAGTCATGAACTTTAAAAGTGAGCTTTAATTAGGTAAGAAGCTCAATGATTTTATTTCTAAAATATATATGTATATTTCTAAACTTAAAGAATATTTTTTTATCCAAACTTTGTGTATATCTTATTTTTCCACTACTACTACTAAGAAGCACAATTTGTGTATTGTGATTGTTTCAATACTTAATGGTCTATCACCATTTAAGTTCTTATTATGAGGGTAGCCCATGCAAAGATGATAGCACATTGCAATTAGATGTGTTCACAAACATTAATAATGGTCAGTGCCTGATTATGAACTTATTAGCACAGCTCAATCTCATTATGCATGTAATACTATTCCTTGGTGTGTTTATTGGGTTACTGGGGAGCCCTGAAACTCCCACTGGGAAGACATAAAAGCCTAAATGAAGGCTGCCGCTTATGAATTTATTCAGGTGAGTGAATTTCTGAGCAATGCCTCCTAACTCCCTGTGCCCTGCCTAGCCAGCCTTCAAAGCTTGGAAATATTCACCAGGTTTAACATATTTTCTGGGCACTTTCAGAGGAAAATGATTTGAACCCTTATTTTTTGCACATAACTATTTGTTTATATTATGAAGTGCATTATATGGTAGTTTGTTTTGTTTGTAAGAAAATCTTGAGTGTTTATTTGAATAATCAGGAAAAGGTAATTGCAGTACATAATTATATTTTCAATTCTACTGCAGTTTCACATCATAGTGGAAACCTATTTATAATTATTTGTGTAGTTTTTATACACAACTTTCTGTCAAAAAACATTGACTGTATTATGACAAAAATGTGTGATATGAAAAATTAGCAGTGTTCTTCTTAAATAACATGCCTTCCTTCTGCACTAGCTCGATCACGATCTCTGACAATCGAAGGGAGGGGCGGGTACCGTTACAATTGTTATGACCAAAATAACACTTATTTACAGTTTTTATTGGAAATCCCATACAGCTTTGCAGGTTTCATCATCTACAGTATAATAATGATGTTAAAACCTTTTTTAATCTTTCTCTTTTAAGGCCAGTTATTTATTTAATTTGTGTCTCAGTATTATTCACCCCTCCCCCTCTGCCATGTCATGTATGCACAATTATTAACTGCCATCGTAAGGAAACCGATTAGGCCACGCCCCCTTCCGCAGCGTCGTCGCCCTGGAAACAAGATGGCTTCAGAGCGATGATGCATTATTTAATGTACGGACTTCTGCCCCCACGAGAACAACACATGAGGACAGCTTTGGACTTTGATTTTGCTTTCACCTTTAAGTTAAGTTTTGTGGTTCCCGCCGAGGACATTAAAGTTTGGTTTTCTCACGTGACGTAGCTTTAGTTCTTTTCGTTCCAGCAGTTTCCTCTGTGTGTGTGTACCCGTGTTATATTATTTAATAAACGTGCATCCGCACAAATGGATCCGACTCTTAGAAGTTCCTTACAGAATGACTCACCGGATAAGGATCCAGCGGTGTACGCGAAGTGGGGCATTCTCTCGGCGTTAGCCCCACTGCCTGTGCGCTTATTGATCCCGTGAGGTGTTCACAGTTCGTGTCGCAATGTCAGCTTTATTTTTCTTCCTACCCAGACACGTTTCCCACTTCCCGTGAGAAATGTGCGTTTATTTTTGATGCGCTGGATGCAGTGGCCACGGTTTGGGACATTAATTTACGCCTTAACTGGGATGCTGACTTCTTCCTCTCTCAGCTGCTGAAGGTGTTTACCCCCGACACCGAGGAGGAGGTCACACTGGTTAAGGCGGCCCGGATTCGTGGTAGTATGGAAGAATCCTACTCATCGGGCGTTAATGGGGTTTGTAGCCCATCTGTCCAGTGTGCGGACTTTTCCAGATGTCCCTTCAAGGTGGTAGAGGCTACTCCGGTGTCACGACCCCGCCTGGTGTCTCAGGTCCTAGATACGCAGCTGGGGCCCAGGAAGCAATCTGTATTTGGGGGTCCAACAAAGGGACACCTTTGGCTTTTGGCTAAGAAAGTCTTCGCCAGAGCCCTCTGCGTCTTCGCCAGAGCCCTCTGTGTCGCCAGACCTCCAGCTCCTGAAGTGTCATCTTCAATTACATCTTTGCCTTCATCTGCACCAGCGTCTTCATCTGCACCAGCGTCTTCATCTGCACCAGAGTCTTCCTCTGCAGCAGAGTCTTCACCCTCATCTTCGTCTTCATCCTCATCTGTGTCTTCATCTTCGTCTGTGTCTTCATGTTCATCTTCATCCTTGTCTGTGTCTCCATCTTTGTCTTCATCCTCGTCTGTGTCTTCATCTTCGTCTGCGTCTGCATCAGAAACTTCATCTGCATCCTCACCAGAACTTTTGTCATCCCTCTCTGTCCCTTCAGAGTCCCACTCTGTCCCTTCAGAGTTTGCTGTGTCCCCTTCGGTCCCCTTAGAGTTTGCTGTGTTCCCATGGGTCCCCTCAGAGTTTGATGTGTCCCCTTCGGTCCCCTCAGAGTTTGCTGTGTCCCCTTCGGTCCCCTCCGAGTTTGCTGTGTCCCCTTCGGTCCCCTCAGAGTTTGCTGTGTCCCCTTTGGTCCACTCAGAGTTTGCTGTGTCCCTTTCAGTTCCCTCAGCGTCCCACTTGGTTCCCTCAGAGTCTGCTTTGTCCCCTTTGGTCCCCTCAGCGTCCCTCTCGGTTACCTCAGAGTCTGCTTTGTCCCCTTTGGTCCCCTCAGCGTTCACTTCGGTCCCCTCAGAGTTCCCTTCGGTCCGATCAAAGTTCTTATCGGTCCCTTCGGTCCCCACAGAGTTCCCTTCGGTCCCTTTGGCCCTTGCAGAGTTCCCTTTGGTCCCTTCGGCCCTTGCAGAGTTCCCTTCGATCCCTTCGGCCCTTGCCGAGATCCCTTCAGCCCTTGCCGAGTTCCCTGAGGCCTCTTCGGCCCTTGCAGAGTTCCCTGAGGCCCCTTAGGCCCTTGCAGAGTTCCCTGAGGCCCCTGAGGCCCTTGCAGATTTCCCTGAGGCCCTTGCAGAGTTTCCTGAGGCCCTTGCAGAGTTTCCTTTTGTTTGGGTTGTCGGGCGGGGGTGAGGGTTGGTTTTGGGATTTGTTGGTTGACGTCCTTTAAGGGGGGGTTATGTAAGGAAGCTGATTAGGCCACGCCCCTTTCCGCAGCATTGTCGCCCTGGCTTCAGGGTGATGACGCATTATTTAAGGAGACGCGATGATATGTGCGTCGTGAGTCATTGTTTTCATGTACGGACTTCTGCCCCCACGAGAACAACGCATGAGGACAGCTTTGGACTTTGGTTTTGCTTTCACCTCTAAGTTAAGTTTTGTGGTTCCTGCCGGGGACATTAAAGTTTGGTTTTCTCGCATGACGTAGCTTTAGTTCTTTTCATTCCAGCAGTTTCCTCCTTGTGTGTGTGTACCCGTGTTTACTTTTGATTTGTGTTTAGACTTATATTATTTAATAAACATGCATCTGCACAAATGGATTCGACTCTTAGAAGTTCCTTACAGCCATGATCATCTTTACCATTATACTTTCTCTCAATTTCTCTATAATAAACATTTAGACACGATGTAGGATATAATGCTGGCTAATATAACCGTCGTTGTTATGATAGGGCTAAATGTTAATTGGAAATTGTAATAACTGTTAACAGTGGAATAGTTCATCATGACAACTATTTCAAGTTACAAATGGTGCTCATTGTCCAGGACAGGTTACATCTTCTTACTGAATGAAAAATAACCAAAGCAAGTCTATTGCAAAAATCTAATGACAGCTAGAATGATTTTAAACGATTTTACTTTTGACTGTGGTCATAAAGCACAATAGTATATGTCAACGCATCAAATAGCAATCTTTACTTGAATGTTTCCTGGCAGAATATCAACACTCTATGTGAGATGTGGGTCAACAAAGGTCTAGTCACTCAGTAGGTCTAAGTGACAAGGGTACTTTACATCTAGAAAAAAAAAGCAGTGTATTGTGGACACAGCTGCGAAAATTTAATTTTCTACCTGATCTGATCAACAGTATAACAATGCTAATTCTACAATATAGTGAATGTAAGAGGGTAGACACAATTCTACCTGTGCAGAAAGTGAAAAAACCCTAAAACACTTTATTGTAGTATTGATGTCTGAACATCACTGAGCAAAATCCCTAGCATATTTTTAGGTCATAGTCTTCCAGCAAAGGATTTGCCATTCTATAAACTTACATTTAATGCATTTAAATGCTACCCAGATGGTTTGCTTAAGATGATATTCTATACTTTTTAAATTTCACAACAGAACAGATTAAGTGTTTTCCTGTGCCCAGAGAGTTAAATTTTTTTTAGTATTACCATTTCAACCATATATATCAACACAGAGAACACAATAGTATATTCATACACATACAGTATATACATGTACTATATATACATTTCAGTACACAGTGAAATGAAACAACATTTCAACAGGATTATGGTGCTACTTGTAAAAGCAGGGAATTATAAAAAACAACAACAAAAAGCTACCTAACAGTGTCCCATCCTTTCTAAGCTTTCTAATTTGTAGAGAAAAGGGTGTCTTTTTCTTTTTTGGATATTACTGCATTAAATTGTACAATTGATCTGTCCTTTCCCTGTAAATATTTAGCAGTGTTAAATATCATTATAAACCTTCCAGTTCTTTGGAACTGGAATATCTATGGTAATGAATATGAATGGGTTTGACTAAAATGTTAACCCAGGCCGTTTACTAGATATAAAGGTAAATGTCCGAGGATAATATGCTGCATACTGCATAAAATTGGGCCTCATGAAATCTTTTAGTTAATCATACAGTCATATTCCTCTATCCTCTATTTCACATCATCCCAAAATTACAGAAATGAGTAATTTAGTTAGATAAGCATAATTACCCTGCTATATCAAACCATCCCCAAGGCCATGGTATTATGAGAGCAGGAATAACAACTTACATACACTGATCAACCTTTGAAATTGAGTATGAGAGAGAGAAAGAGAGTGAGAAACAGAGAAATAAAGAACAAGAGAGAGAGACAGTTTGTTGATAATTTAATGAGGGGTTTTTTTTTGTTGACATTTGCTCTGCCTACGGATAGGTTATGTCTTTTTGAAGGTGAAATGATGGCCTCAGTACCAATTCAGCACTATAATGTATGAAACCAATTTATTATTTAATGTACAGTTCTGTATTTAAACTTACTAACATTCTGCCTATAGGCGAATAAAATTGTGGGTGCTAATTGGATCCAGTTGAGCGAGGTACTTGCAGGGCCTCAAGCAGCATGCACAAACAAATAAACTAATGAAAATATAAAAAGTAAATTACACACCCTCAAAATGTGGAAAAAGACCCCTGTGACCCTGAATTAAGGAATAAGGGAATTAGAAAATAAATTAATTAATAAATCCAATGATGTTTTATTTTTTGATATTAATTTGTGTCTCATGATAAAGAAAATAAACAGATTATACTAATAAAAATCACCCAAAAAATCCTATATGTAAATAAACTATACCTTTATTGTGCTCATCTGCAGGAACCTCTTAATCAGCCGATATTTAATCTCTACATTAGGTAGAGAAAATATTCAGACCGAAATTCATTTGCTAAAATCGTTTAAGTTTATTTTTCCCTGATTAATGTACACACAGCACCCCATATTGACAGAAAAACACAGAATTGTTGACATTTTTGATTATTTATTAAAAAAGAAAAAATGAAATATTACTTGGTCCTAAGTCTTCAGATCCTTTACTCAGTATTTAGTAAAAGCACACTTTTAAGTCATTTTGGGAAAGATGGATTTGGGGATCCTGTGCCATTCCTCCTTGCAGATCCTCTCCAGCCTCTCCAGATGCTGAATTAGGTTTAAGTCATGGCTCTGGCTGGGTCATTCAAGAACAGTCACAGAGTTGCTGTGAAGCCACTCTTTTTGTGAGTCATTGTCTTGTTGGAATGTAAACCTTTGGCCCAGTCTGAGGTCTTGAGCACTCTGAAGGAGGTTTTTGTCCTCGTTATCCCTGTACTTGGCCGCATTCATCTTTACCTCGATTGCAACCAGACGTCCTGTCCCTGCAGCTGAAAAACACCCCCACATCATGATCGGCCACCACTATGCTTCACTGTTGGGACTGTATTGGACAGGTGATGAGCAGTGTCTGGTTTTATCCACACATACTGTTTAGAATTAAGGAGTAAATGTTCTATCTTGATCTCATCAAACCAGAGAATCTTATTTCACATCATCTTGGCAAACTCGATGCATGCTTTCATGTGTCTTGAACCAAGGAAATGCTTCTCTGGAGCTCAGCCACAGTGATATTTGTTTTCTTCTTTACCATTCTCACCAAGCCTCTTCTTCCCTGGTAGATCAGTTTGCTCAGGTGGCCAGCTCTAAGACGGGTTCTCATCACCCCAAACATCCTTGATTTAAGGGCCCTTAAGTGCAGCGGATTTTTTATAAACTTGGCCAGATCTGTGCCTTGCCACAATTCTGTCTCTGAGTTCTTCAGGCCGTTCCTTTGACCTCATGATTCTCATTTGACAGCTGTGCTTTCAAGTCCAATCAGTATAATCAAACACAGTTGGACTCAAGTGAAAGTGTAGAACCATCTCAATGATGAAAAGAAGAAATTGACAGCACCTGAATTAAATATATGAGTGTTACAGCAAGGGGTCTGAATGCTTGGGACTAGTTTATCTTTTTAATAAACCAGCAAAAATGTCAACAATTTTGTCTTTTTCTGTCGATATTGGGTGCTGTGTGTACATTATTCATTCATCTTCTTACAGGCTTATTCCCAAATTCGGGGTAACGGGGGTCTGCTGCGCCTATCTCAGTACACATAGGGCGAGAGCCGGAGATACACCCTGGACGGGTCGCCATGTACAATATTGAGGAAAAAATTTTATTTGAATAATTTTAGCAAATGGCTGCAATAAGTGAAAAATTTAAGGGGGTCTGAATACTTTCCATACCCTCAGTATATGTGGAATTCATTCATTGATTTTTCTAACCCACTTAGTCTTTAACTCTGGGTCATGGGGTTCTGTTAAAGCCCATTGCACATAGGGCGAAGGGCAGGAGTACACATTGGACAGCTCATCAGTCTATCACAAGGTCACACAAAGATGAATAACCACACACTAACTCCTATGTGCAATTTTTTTACAATCTTTTTTAGTCTCTTAGTTCCTGTGAAGAAATAATGTAAGTCTACTCCATGCAAAAACCTTCTAAACAATCTTCCTCTTCCAAATTTATAGCAACATTTTGGAGAGTCAAATGTCATTTGAACTAGTACTTTTCTCATGTTCACTATCTCAGCAGGACTTTTGCTTTACCCGGACATTAACTCTTTACACTCACCTTACATTGCAACAAGGACATGAAAATCAGGATCTCAAACATTGAAAACAGACTTGTTTTCAATCACTCATCACACATAAACATCATAAACATCTACAAACACGGTACGCTGTCTAAATAATGACACATCTCCTTAAATAATGCGTAATCGACCAGAAGACCAATTCATGAATGATGCCACTACAAATGTGGGAGGGGGCGTAGTCCGGCTCATTGCATAACCCCTCCTTCCCCAAACGTCCTAGGAAACAAAGCCGGCAAGAACAAAATTAAGTGCCATAAGTAACAAATATTTAAAAAGTTACAGAAAAGAATATGAGACAAAATCTAAACAGGAATATAAATCAAAACAATACATACAAGAATACATAAATCTAAACAAATCAGAAACGAGATAAACAAAATCAAAAACAGAGCCAGGTACCAAAGCAGGGCATACAAAAGACCGGGAAGGAAAGACTGGAACAGAGGCCAAAGCAAGCATAGGAGCCATGACTTATAACAAAGGAAACAAAGTAGACCGGAGTAGAGATAGCAAAGAGAAGGGAGCATAAACGAACAGAAATAGCAATAGCCTGGAAGAGACAGCAAACCAGACTGGAACAGCAGGAAGAAGAGAAACAAGCCAGAGCAAAGCAGAAAGACCAGATGAGAGACAAATGGAGCAGTGTAAGGAGCAAGAACAGTCTGGATTTGAAACAGGCTGAAAAGTGAAAAGAATGGATACAGACAGGAACAGAGGTAGAAAAAAAGACAGAGACAGATAAGTGAACATAGGTGGAGCTAAAAAACAGAGAGGCACACAGTTCCTCTCCCTGTTCCAGTCTGTCACAGTCCCTGAGAGAGAGAAACCGAGATAGTCAGGGACTGCGATAAAAACGTGAACAATGAATGGAACAGAAACAAACCAAACCTGTAATGGAAAAGCAGCAAAAAGAATGAAAACAGACAAAAGTCAAAGCAGGCGCTAAGATGGAAACAAAGAAGTGAACAGAGATAAAGACATAGTCCAAGATTGAGACAGGAATTAGCATAAGCAAGGTAAGTAACAAAGATAGATAGAAGCGCGGATGGAAATGGCAAGAGAGACGTGTAGGTAGGATAATGGGTACAAAGGTCAAAGCAAAGGAGAAGACAGGAAGCTGGCAGACAGGAAAAGGGAGAGAACTGAAACAGTAGAAGCCTCCTCAGACGAATCCAGAACAGTGGACGCCTCCTCAGGCGAATCAGGAACAGTAAACGCCTCCTCAGGCAAATCAGGAACTACGTGAGGCACCTCAGGCAACACAGGAACAGCAGAAGCATCCTCAGGCAAATCAGGAACATCTGGAGTCTTCTCAGGCAAAACAGGAACAGCCAAAAGAACTCAAAACAAAATGTGGTCGATGCCATTACTGGCAATGTGACACATGGGTGAAACGCCAGTAATGCCTCCATTATATCTAATTTAATATCACACCTGCTGTTCACTGCTATGCTGAAGTCGTGATTCGTCCCCGAAAATCATAATGATGAGCATTCTTCCAGAAGATCTGGCTGTGAATAATGCAAATCCTGCTTAACCAATCTTATTTGATCATTTCAAAATACATTGGGCTCGTGACCGCAATTTTGTAGTGGCAGCTTTACAGTACCAATATTTAAACCCAGTCTCATTATAACGCTTCAGGAATTTGGACAAAACTACTGCACTTTAGCTTTAGATTGTTGATTGAAACATGCAACAAACAGACACAGAAGGCTAGCAAGTAAAGAGTCAAAAATACATCCACTTCGAAAGAGCAACATGTTCTGTTGCTCTGCAGCTACCATTAGCCAACAGCAAAATTCATCCAAACGTAATCATGAATCAATGTAAGGATTTTGCACATTTTCTGTACATTTTATTTGTTTTATAATTCTGTCAACATTTATTTTTGCTTTGCTACTTTTAGTAAATTAATTGTTTAATTTATCTCCTACACGTTTATCAGAAGCATATGTTTTTGCTGGCAAGCAAATTTTATTTGACTCTATGTTAGATTTCTTAATGTATGTAACGTTAATTACAATGAACATCTGAGGTCACATTTGCAAGAAATGTTCATTCTTTATACTGGAATATGAAACTATCAATAGCATAATTGCATGTTGCATTTATTTACAGGTCGTAGATTCATCAGTGAAGGTGAGTTTGTTGAGATGACTGGAATTACCAAAGAACAGTCTGGATCATATGAATGCATCTCCTCCAACGACATCTCACCCCCTGACGTGAGGATGGTGCAAGTCACAGTAAACTGTAGGTTCACTGTCAGTCCCAACGATATAAAGGATTTGGCTGTACGTTCAATAACACTGACACTGTCATTTATGATTATCATTAGTCTAGTGCATTCATCCCACAGATCCTCCAGTCATTTCACAAGCTCGCAGCACAGGGACGGCTGTTGGACAGAGAGGAGTGTTACAGTGTGAAGCCTCAGCTGTTCCACTCGCTGACTTTCAATGGTACAAAGAAGAGCGTCGGTATGTCTTTTTTTATATGACAGCTTTGCAAGAAAATTTTCCTAGCACTTCTTCACAGTTAACAACTAACAAGGACATGCATAATCATAGATTTAAGCAGCACCTTTGTTTCAGTTTTCTGAAACAAGGCTGTAGATATGAATTTAACCTTTGCAGAATTGAGCTGAATATTTGTTTTATTCTGGTTTAAGCAGTCATTTTACAATGGGATTTGCATCCATATGGAAAGTATTCAGACCCCCTTAAATGTTTCACTCTGTTATATTGCAGCTATTTGTTAGTCATTTAAATTGTTTTTTCTCCTTAATATACACATAGCACCCCATACTGACAGAAAAACACAATTGTTGACATAATTGCTTATTTATTAAAAATGAAATACTGAAATCACGCATGGTCCTAAGTATTCAGACTTATTGCTCAGTATTTAGTAGAAGCGCCCTTTTGTTCTTAACATCTGGCTGGTGTTCAGGATCCTCTGCCATTCCTACTTGCAGATCCTCTCCAGTTCTGTCCGGCTAGATGGTAAATGTTGGTGGACAGCCGATTTAAGGTTTTTCCAGAGGTGCTCCAGAGTTTAAGTCAGGGCTCTGGCTGGGCCATTCAAGAACAGTCACAGAGTTGTTGTGAAGCCTCTCCTTTGTTATTTTAGCTGTGCACTTAGAGTCATTGTCTTGTTGGAATGTAAAACCTTCGGCCCAGTCTAAGGTCCTGAGCAACCTGGAGAAGGTTTTCGTCCAGAATATACCAATACTTGGCTGCATTCATCTTTCCATAGAATACATCCCGTCCCTGAAGCTGAAAAACACCCTTACAGTATGATGCTGCCACCACCATGCTTCACTGTTGGGACTGTATAAGTGATGAGCAGTGCCTGGTCTCCACACATACCGCTTATAATTGAGGCCAAAAAGTTTTATCTTGGTCTCCTCAGACCAGAGAATCCTATTTCTCACCATTTTGGAGTCCTTCAGGTGTTTTTTCATGTGTCTTGCACTGAAGAGAGGCTTGAGTGAAGCTGAACATTTTTTGTAACCTTGGCCAGATCTGTGCCTTGCCACAATTCTGTCACTGAGCTCTTCAGGCACTTCCTTTGACCTCATGATTCTCATTTGTTTTGACATGTACCGTGAGCTGTAAGGTCTTATATAGACAGGTGTGTCGCTTTCCTAATCAAGTCCAATCAGTATAATCAAACAGCTGGAATCAAATAAAGGTGTACCATCTCATGGATGATCAGAAGAAATGCACTGCACCCTAGTTAAATATTATGAGTGTCACAGCAAAAGGTCTGATTACTTAGGACCATGTGATGTCAACAATTCTGTGTTTTTCTGCCAATATGGTGTGCTGTGTGTACATTAATGAGGAAAAAGATAAACAAAAAAAATAATGATTTTAGCAAATAGATGCAATATGACTAAGAGTGAAAAATGTAAGGGGTCTGAATACTTTCTGTACCCACTGTAAATATAAATATAAGGTAAGTAAATAGCTCAACAGGACACTTTAATCTTCTTGATTTGCAACATTAATTAATTAAATAATATTCAAATAAATATATCATTTTGGTTATTTATAAAAATAGATGGTAAAAAATATATTACTCTCCTCTCATATAATAATTAAATAAACCAATTGTTTGGCTGAAAAATAAGAGAACTAAGTTAAATAACCTTACATCCGTTTGTAGAAAAGCATCTTACAACACACAAAATCCCACATAAGGCATTGAAAGAAATTGAGCCAATTGCAAGTATTCATATTTGTTTGGCAGTTCAGACTGAGCTGCTACACTTTCAGCTTAACTGTAAGTGTCCAAAAATGTGCTAATTTGAACCGACCTACTCACTGACTGAAAAATGGAACAAAAATGTGAGCTTAATTTAACCATGAACTGTTTATGTTCAATCCTTTTTTTTGCTAACTATGAACTTATTCATTGCAGCATTTTCAACAGACTCAACAGAGTCAAAATTGAAAACAAAGGTAAACAGTCCATGTTGATATTTTTCAACGTGTCTGAAGAAGACTATGGAAACTACACATGTGTAGCAATGAACACCCTGGGAATCATAAATGCAAGCATAATCCTGTATGGTAAGAATATTTAAAAATAAAAATGTATCTTTAATAATAATATAATGGGGTGGTGTAGTGGATAGCATGGTTCGAATCCCGCGCCGGGATCTTTCTGTGCGGAGTTTGCATGTTCTCCCCACGCGGGTTTCCTCCAGGTGCTCCGGTTTCCTCCCACAGTCCAAAAAAACATGCAGATTAGGTGGATTGGTGATTGTAAATTGTTCATAGGAGTGAAT
>JAOTRA010000006.1:3488110-3503698 GCA_026260255.1 Pseudolaguvia tuberculata | reverse complement strand
GAGAAGAGAAGAGAAGAGAAGAGAAGAGAAGAGAAGAGAAGAGAAGAGAAGAGAAGAGAAGAGAAGAGAAGAAGAGAAATCTCAAATTAATATTCCATTAGATTATTATGTCTGGTTCTATATTTTTAGTTAGTTTTAACTGGTCATATCTGGTTAAAAATGTTGCTTTATTACATACAAGAGAAAAGTATTCAGGTCATATGAGGTGCTGCCAGTGTTTAGATTGTGTTCTTTCTCTCTCTTCACAGGTCCAGGAGCGATACATGATGTTAACAGCGCTGCACATTCCCCATTCAGCTCTGCCTGCCCACTGCTTATACTCATGTTATTTTATCTCAGGTTTTGATGCTAGAGACATCAACAGCCGCATTAGCTCTTCTCGGCATAAAACAAAGACAGACTCAAAGTCCCATTATTAGAAACAGACCAGAATTATTGTTATTATTTGGTTTGAATGCCGTTTTCCCTCCAGGAGTTGAGCTAGATATTGGATTTGGGCTATGAGTCTGCCCCATGAGAATGTGAGACTGCACAGGATAGGGTTTTGTGACTAGCTGGTAAATATCGTGAGATGTAAATTTTTTTATTGTCAAAGAAAAGCAAAAAGTTACTTGCTCTAAAAAAAATCTTAATAAATAAATACATGGATGGTTTTGCTCGGTATTGAAATATGTGAGTACGTGCCATGTCAGCTTTCCTTGTTAAAAAAGTTCTTGCAATGAACTGTTCTTTTTAAATAATAAGCAAATGAAAAAAAAGTTAAATTTGATTTTCTGTTTCTGTACAGATGTATACAGTGAAATAATTTAAAGTTCATTTAAATATAAGTGAGGTCAGTCTGTGCATAATTTAGCTCACATTTTCTAAAAAGAAAAGTCTATTGTGTATTATAATGTTCATCTGTCACTAAAATGATGTTTGGATTTTGCAAAGAAAGACTTCTGCATTGCCACACACATATAGTAGTTCAGTAGGTTAGTCATCTTACCTGCTTAGATTTCTTAATTTAGATACTCTTTACAGTATTATAAACACATGTAGGTTGTAAAAAACACACTGGATTTGCAACATTTGATGCAAGATATGTTCACATTTAGCATTATGCGTTTGCAAATGTTATCTACATGTGGAATGTGGCCCTAAATACCGCATGTGTATTAAGTTAGGCAAAAGTGTGTAATTTATTCATATACATTATACACTTTCCCTGTGTTACCTTTATAATTGGGTAACTTTCTGTTCAATGTTAATTGAAAGGTCATATGATTGTAAATAGGGATGCTCAGATACCATATTTTAAGGCCAAATAAAAATACAAAGACATGTTTATGTACTTGTCAATACCTACAGTGAGGTTAATAAGTATTTTTACACACCATCCCTGTGATTTTAAAGGTTCTCCTCTTTAGAAATCATGGAGTGGTCTAGACTTTTCAGCATAGGTGCATTTCCACTGTGAGAGACAAAATCTAAAAATAAAAAAGGACATTGTATGATTTTTTTTACACAGTTTATGTGTGAATTACTGTGTCAAATAAGTATTTGATCACTTGAATAAAAAAAAAATATTTGATACAGAAGCCTTTGTTATCTATTACAAAGGTCAAATGGTTCCTGTAGTTCTGTAGTTTGCACACTCTGCAGGAGGGATTTTGGCACACTCCTCCATGCAGATCTTCTATAGATCTGTCAGGTATCGGGGCTGTCGCTAAGTAACACGAAGTTTCAGCTCCCTCCAAAGATTTTCTATTGGATTTGGGTCTGGAGACTGGCTAGGCCACTATAGAACCTTAATATGCTTCCTAAGGAGCCACTTCTTGGTTTTCTTGGCTGTGTGCTTTGGGTCATTGTCATGTTGGAAGACCCAGTCATGACTCATCTTTATTGCTCTGACTAAAGGAAGGTTTTTGCCCAATATCTGACAATACATGGCCCTGTTCATCCTCTCCTTAATACAGTGCAGTCGTCCTGTCCCCGGTGCAGAAAAACACCCCCAGAGCATGATGCTTCCATCCTCATGCTTCACTGTATGTATGGTATTATTGGGATGATACTCATCATTCCACTTCCTCCAAACACGGCAAATGGAGTTGACCAAATGGTTCTACCTGACCACAGGACTTTCTCTGATGACTCGCCTGGATCATTCAGATGGTCCCTGGCAAACTACAGGCCTTGACATGGGCTTTCTTAAGCAGGGGAACCCTCGGTGCGATGCATGATTTTAAACCATGACGTCTTAATGTATTACTGATTGTAGCTTTGGAAATAGTTGTCTCAGCTCTCTTCACGGCATTGACCAGCTCCTCCCGTGTTGGTGCTACTATTTTAGAATCATGAGCAGAGTGTAGCTTGACTATTTAGAAGCAAAATAAGACGTCTTTGCGGGTCAGAAATCTGGCTGATAAGCAAATGATCAAATACTTATTTGACACAGTAAATTACAAATAAATTGTTAAGATTTCCGGACTTTTATTTTTAGATTCTGTCTCTCACAGTGGAAAAGCACCTATGCTGAAAATTCTAGATAGACCTCTCCATGATTTCTAAGTAGGAGAACTTGCAAAATCACAGGTGATCAAATATTTTGATCACTGTATAAATTGAACTGAGTAACTGGCATTTCCAACAACAAAAAATGAACAAGCTCAGTTGTTGAGTGCTGAAATCTGCTGCAAGTTGTGCTGAGATTTTCCAATCATCTTTATTTGTATATTGGTTTTAACAATAGACATTGTTATATAGCATTTTCACATTGAATGCAGTAACTTAGTAAGTCTAAGAAAAGAATAAACAAACCAGTATCGATTGTTGCAAGATATAAACTGAGATGTTGACATTAAAAGCGAGAGCCAGAAGGTAATACACACATGACGGATCACTGGGAGATGGCACACTAATGTCAATGGTATGATTACTTCTACAAACACTTCTACCAGTCCTTTTCCTGTTCATAGTTTGCTTTGCTTTGATCTTCATCACTCCAGATTGCTGCCATGGTTATCATCCATACACTTTGCTTACCTCAGACAGAGTCACATTGTTAACTTTATCATTGGAGCAATATGCAGCGGCCAAGTACGATACTGCACAATTACAGTATTTACCCTGTACTGGTATTGATGCATCTCTATTTATTAATGGCTCACAAAAAATACTTTTTTAAAGGTATGTTTTTAGCACTGTTTGTTACACTGTTACTGTTTGTTAAGGTATTTTACCAGTGTTCTCTCTCAGGTTTTAAGGGATGACTTTAATTTTTGTGTGCCTGTGAATGTCTATGCTTCAATCCTTATGGCAAAGGATATTAAAAATAAAGCCAACACCATTTCTTATGGTTCTTGTGCATTATTCATTATTTTATTTTATGAGCGCCATATTTATAGATTAAGTTCTTCCTATGCATTTAACATACATACACCTCTTACACCATTCCGAATCACAAACCATTCATCTGACACCTGACCCGTTCCTTGTATTTCCTAGCGGTGGTATGTAACCTTGAGAAGCTTGCCACTTTCTGTCACACCTCTGCACTTGTTACTATTTCTCTAAAAGCAGTGCTGGAATGCGCTCAACAACTTAATGAGGAGATTTGGATGTCTCCCAAGGAGAAACAGTTATCAGCCCATGACATTACACAAGCTAGACACACACACATGCACACTGATACAGTTCTATAAGGGCTTTTGTACAAATTGAAATTTGTACACTGAGCATTTTTCAAGAAAAACTGCTATTTTCACTTAACATTGCAGCTCAGACATGCAAAAATAAACACTGTAATTCTTGACAGTTATCCAGTTTCTTTATCATTTGTTGTAGTTTTGTAGACCTGCATATGAATATGTAGACTGCACATGTGTTCATGCTTTTTATCCGTAGAAGAAGAATTAACACCAAGACAATATGTTCTTATGAGTTGTTTTGTTTTTTATTTTCTCTCTATTTTTGTGAACTGCAGTGGGGATTTCGATATTTCTTTTACAGAGTTTATATTAGGAATTGTATGCACATTTGGACATGTTTAGAACATTGCTTCCATATTTTATAATTCAGGACTAATGGATTTCTAACAGTTTCTGTGCATACGTATCCAGTCAAGTGTTATTATTATTATTACTGTTACTGTTAAATAACATAAAGGATCCAGGCTGCGAGAACACGCTTTATTAAAAGGTAGCATCGATTTAAACATGTAAAATTAAATCTCATGTGACATTACCCTTGCAAAACTAGGAACTGAGAGCAGAACTTGGAACAGTTCATCTCGGACATGTAACCGTAAACAAACAAACAAACATTAATCCTTAAATAACGCACCGGGTGCTTGATCGCATCCCAATTCAGAGGGAGATGGTGGTTAGTGAAAAGAAGGGGTAGGTTTTGTATCATAACAATTACATTTAATAGGCAATAATCTAAATAAATGCTGAAAACATTATTTTGCAAAGTAGACCAAGCACTGCATTACAGTGCCTGTCAAATGCTATTAATGAAAGAGTTTTTAATAATTCATATGATAACTTCTATTGTAGAGGTTTGGTATTTTTATTTGAGTAAAATGAAAATTAAAAGATTTTCAAATCATACAAGCCAAAGTTGTATTGACAATAAAGTATAATTAAAATAAATATTTAAACAGAGAAATTTTACAATTTTATTTACAAAATGATTTTATCTAAATTTGATGCCTGCTACAGAGACGGAAATGTTTACAGAACAGTTTCAAGTTTCTAAGTTTTGTTTGAAATTGCACTGATTTTTTTTTTTTTTCATTGTCACACTTAATAGCGGAAGTATATGTTGCTCTGAAACCTTTATATATACTTTTCAGTATTTATAGTGTCTTCCAAAACATGCATGCTGCCCATACCGTATGCACTCATGCATCTTGAATAATATCAGATATGTTGGCTCTTGAAATGAAAGCTGTTAACACACTTACCTTTTTTAGCCTGGAGGGCACATCATCTGACGGTGTATAATGTAATGTAAATAATTTGGACTCATTTGATCACTTTTACACTTTGAACACTTTCCATTTTAGAGCCTTGTCCCACAGGACGTGACGCTCTTCTGGACTGGTATTTGTAGATGGCGTGTAGAGTCCTCCATGCCAAGTGTTTGCATTGTGTGACAGTGGTTTCTAAAAATATACCTGGGACCAATTCATAGAGAAAGTTGCTGATGAGCTCCAGTTTCTCTGAATCTTATTTTTCAAGATGTTATGCACTGTAGATGATATTTGGCATTGAGGAACATTGTTTTCCACATTTCTGTATTCCACATTTTTCTACAATATTTCACAGATTGCAGAGCCTATGTGCATCTTTATACCTGATAGACTCTGCCTCTCTAAGAAATAACTTTCTTTTTAACCGCTTATTCTCTAATTCAGGGTCATGGGGGTCTGCTGGTGCCTATTCTAGCTCACATAGGATGAGGGGCGCGGGTACACCCTGGACGGGTCGCGAGTCCTTCACAAGGCAACACATAGACAAACAACCATTCACACACATTCACTCCTATGAACAATTTAGAATCACCAATCGACCTAATCTGTATTTATTTGGACTGTTGGAGGAAACCGGAGTACCCGGAGGAAACCCACACAAGCGCAGTGAAAACATGCAAAAATTCCCGGGCCGGGAATCGAACCCTGGACCTTCATGTCAAAAAAATTGAAACACTGTACAAAACAGAATGCAAATGAAGTGGAAGTTTAAAAATTCAATATTTTATTCAGAATAAAATATAGATACCATACGTGAGAATTTTAAATAGCAAAATGTCAAATATTGGCTGATTTTGGATTTCATGAGCGCTACATGTTCCAAAAGGTTTGGGCCAGGTAGCAATAGGCTGGAAAAGTTAAATGTACAAATTAAAATCAGCTGGTGGATTAGGTCCATTGGGTATAAAAAGAGCCTCTCAGAGTGGCAGTGTCTATCAGAAGTCAAGATGGGCAGCGAAAAATATTGGCGTAATATCAGAAATTAGTTTCTCAGAGAAAAATTGCAAAGAGTTTGAAGTTATCATCATCTGGAACAATCTCTTCACGTAATGGTCAAGGCCGGAAGACCATACTGGATGCCTGTGATCTTCGGGCCCTTAGACAGTGCTGCATCACATACAGGAATGCTACAGTAATGATAATCACAACATGGGCTCAGAAATACTTCTAGAAAACGTTGTCAATGAACACAATGGCATTCGCTGTTGCCAGCTAAAACTCTATAGGTCAAAAAGAAGCCTAATCTAAACATGATCCAGAAGCGCAGGCATTTTCTCTGGAAATGGACTGTAGTAAAATGGAAAACTGTTCTGTGGTCAGACAAATTCAAATTTGAAGTTCTTTTTGGGAAACTGGCACGCTATATCATAAAGAGGACTAAGGAGGACTATGACAACCCAAGTTGTTATCAGCGCTCAGTTCAGAAGCCTGCATCTCTGATGGTATGCACTCATGCAACCCCATACCATCAGTGCATGTGGTATGGGCAGCTTACATATCTGTACCATCAAAGCTGAAAGGTATATCCAAGTTCTAGAACAACATGTGCTCCCATCCAGACACCATTGCTTTCAGGGAAGACTTTGCATTTTCCAACATGTCAATGCCAGACTACATACTGCATCAATTACAACATCATGGCTGCATAGGAGAAGGATCAGGGTACTGCCAGCCTGCAGTCCAGATCTTTCACCCATAGAGGAAAATGCAACAAAGAAGACCTAAGTCAGTTAAACAACTAGAAGTCTGTTTTAGACAAGAATGGGACAACATTCCTATTCTTAAACTTGAGCAACTTGTCTCCTCAGTATTTAACTATGTAAATCAGAAGATAAAGTTCAATCAGAGGTAAATCAGTGGCATTGACCTGAAACGTGTATACATGGATGCCAGTGGTATGTTAACAAGATGCCAACATGCCCAAGTTACTGTGTCTGTGCCGATGATGTTTGTTTGAACTGGGCTCCGCCTTATGCGTGGCTTTAACAGACGAGGCTATGCCCCCTACGCTGCCGCTGCGGTCAAAACATTATGGACATGTTTGGCGTCATCGTCCTGGCAGGTTACCAGGGCGATGACGCAATATTTAAGGTGTGGGTGATTGGCTATGTACGGCGTGTCTTGGTTTGTTTATGTTTTTGGATCGCCATAGGTATATATACTCTTGAGTCTGCTTCTAGTGTGTCTCCGTGTTTATTCGTCTTCGTCTTATCCCCGTGTTTTGTTTGTGTTCACTACAAGTTCTCACTGTATATATCTGCACCTCTCACGTAATTAAATATTAACCTTCACTGCATCATGGACCCTGCTCTCCTCTCTGTATTTACGGCGTCGTTACAGAATCACTTACCTACTACGGATCCAGCAGGAAGGAATACGTTATTGGACTCATTTATTAAACCGTTTAGCCCTGACTTTTTGACTGCGTGTCTGGCATCACTAGCCTTAGCATTCAACGCTACTGAGCTAACCTGCTAGTCGCCGCTATCCGGCTTCACCCTCTAGCCGTCCGAGCGCTAACCAAACCGGCTAACCTCCTAGCCCGCTTGCTAGCACCTACGGGTAAGCGCCGGAAACCCCCAAATAGGTTCAATGGCAAGCAGGAACGTTGTTTGGCATTCATCGCACAGTGTCGCCGTTAATTTTTACTCGCTCATCTGTTCCCATCGGAAAAAGCAAAATGTGAGTTTTTTTTACTTTTGTTGAGCGATGAGGCATTACTGGCAATAGTGTCAGTATGGGATGTATACTGGCAACAACCAGTGGACATTACGTGGTTTCTGCACTGGGTTTTTGAGACCTTTTCTGCTATGTCTGCATCAGAGCCCTCTGTGTCTGCATCAGATCCCTCTGTGCTTTCACCAGGCTACGTGGAGGTTCACATCCCATCTGTCACACTCGATGGTTGCTACAGCGGTCCTGTCGAGGTGATGGAGGCTACCCCAGGGCTGCGACCCGCCTGCTGTCGCATGTACTGGATGTGCAGCTGGGACCACATAAGCGTACTAGATTGTTTGGTCCAGCGAGGGGTCTCGGTCGGCTGGGTTCAGCTTCGTCAGAGTCTTCAGCTTCGTCTTCATCAGAGTCTTCAGCTTCATCTTTGTCAGTCTTCAGCTTCGTCTTTATCAGAGTCATCGTCTTCGTCACCATCTTCATCATCGTCTTTGTCATCGTCTTCATCTTCATCTGCATCTGAGCCCCGAAAGCGTCTGCACCAGAACTGTTGTCTGTGTTTTCTTTTATGTCTCCTGTACTTTCCTCAGATTCCCTCTCTGTCCCTTCAAGGTCCCTCTCTGTCTCTTCAGGGTCCCTCTCTGCCCCTCCAGGGTCCCTCTCTGTCCCTCCAGGGTCTCCTTCGGGCCCCTCAGAGTTCCTTTTGGTGCCCTCAGAGTCTCCTTCGGTCCCCTCTGAGTCCCCTTCAGTCCCCCTCTGAGTCTCCTTCGGTCCCCTCTGAGTTTCCTTCGGTCCCTTTGGTCCCCTTAGAGTTCCCTTTGGTCCCCTCAGAGTTCCCCTCGGTCACTTCGATCCACTCAGAGTTCCACTCGGTCCCTTCGGTCCCCTGAGAGTTCCCTTTGGTCCCCTCAGAGGTCCCTTCGGTCCCCTCAGAGTTCCCATTGGTCCCCTCAGAGTTCCCTGGTCCCTCCGGTCCCCTCAAAGTTCCCTTCGGTCCCTGCAGCTTTTTCAGAGTTTCCTGAGGCCCCTGCGGCCCTTTCAAAGTTTCCTGAGGCTCTTTCTGCCTTTTCAGATCTTCCCGAGACCCCTTCGGCCTTTTCAGAGCTCCCTGAGGCCCCTTCGGCCCTTTCAGAGCTTCCTGAGATCCCTTTAGAGGTCCTTCCGATCCCTTTGGTTCCTCTTGGGTCCCTTATTATCCCTTCGGTTCTTCCTGGGTCCCTTCCGGTCGCTCTGGGTTTCCCGCAATGGCCTTCAGGTTCCCCTGCGTGGTCCTTAGGCTCCACTACATCACCGTCCAAGTTACTTGCGGGCGAGATTAAGGACCCGCATCACATCCTCATAGAGGCTTGGAAGCCTTGCCCTGATTACACCCCTCTCCTTTTATGGAATGTACAGGGCCCTGGACCCCCTGCTATCCCTTTTGCACAGGGAGCAGACCGCAAGGTGGTTTGGGTTTTCTTTTGGGAGTCTTTTCTTTTCGTTTTTTGTTTTTCCTTAGGGCTGCGCCTTGTAGGACTCCAGGGGGGGGGTCCTCTAGAGGGGGGTTATGTAAGGCGGCGAACTGGGCTCCGGCCCTCGCGTGGCTTTAACAGACGAGGCTCCGGCCCCCACGCTGCCGCTGCTGTCAAAACATTACGGACATGTTTGGTATCGTCGTCCAGGCAACTAGGTTACCAGGGCGATGACGCAATATTTAAGGTGACGCAGTGGTAAGCACAGGTGTGGGTGATTGGCTATGTACGGCGTGTCTCGGTTTATTTATGTTTTTGAATCGCTTGATTTTTTTAACTATGGAACTTTGAATCGGCATAGGTATATATACTCTTGTCTCTGCTTCTAGTGTTTCTCCATGTTTATTCGTCTTCGTCTTATCCCCGTGTTTTGTTTGTGTTCACTACGAGTTTTTACTGTATATATCTGCACCTCTCACGTAATTAAATATTAATCTTCACTGCATCATGGATCCTGCTCTCCTCTCTGTATTTACTGCATCGTTACACTTCTTGCCACTCTTCCATAAAGCCCAGATTCGCGCAGTGCACAACTGATAGACTGATAGTAGTCTTATGGACAGATTCCCCAACCTGAGCGGTAGATCTCTGCAGTTCATCCAGAGTCGTCATGGGCTGCATCTCTGATTTGTGCTTTCCTTGTTCAGCCTCTTAGTTTAGGTGGACAACCATATCTCTGCAGATTTGCAGTTGTGCCAAAAGCTTTCCATTTTCTGAACAGTGGTCCATAAGACCACTATTAAAGCTTGGGAATTTTTTTTATAGTCTAACCCTGGTTTAATTTTCTCCACGATCCCTGACCTGTCTTGTGTGTTCCTTGGATTTCATGATGCTCTTTGCTCCACAATATTCTCTTAACAAACTAGAAACTGTGCCAGAACAGCTGTATTTGTGTCGAGAATAAATTACACACTCTATTTAGTCATTAGGTCAACATTCAATCAGTCAAATCAGAGAAAAGGGGGCTGAATACTTTTGCACACTGCATTTTCAGTTTATTTGAAATTATTTATAATTTCACAATTGTATGCCACTTTGTTTTGGTCTTTCACATAAGATTCCAATAAAATATATTTGTTGGTCATAATGTGAGAAAATGTGGAAAAGGTCAAGGGGTTTGAATACTTTTGTAAGCCACTGTATGTACCTGTTGTTTGATTGATGCAATGGGTTTTGTTCTGAGTTAAACTGGTTAGTAGATCATACCATGGTTTCTCCCTAAGGCTGACCACATTATTGTAAGCGAATGGGGTGCTGCAAAGAAGGGAAGTAGTCTGTCTTCTCTATGACCCTATGATTAGAGGTCTGGTAATAATGGGACATCCGGTTTTGTGCATGGTTCTTAGGAACTTCTTATTCAGCATTCCCAAGCTTGGAACAGCAGTCCTTAGCTATGAGTACATCCATGAGCTCCCCATAAAGCTCATCAGAGAAAAGGCTCAGAACAAGATCCTGTGTTTGAGGAGAGAGAACATCAAACTGTGTGCTTTGGATTCCTCTGTTACAACCGAGCTAGTGGGAGGCAGCTGAGTGAGGGAAGCATGACAAAAGCTGCTCTCATCTCATGATACCTGGCAATAGGCCTGTGCAAGGAAATGTTTTGACACTGTTTTTGCCTTTCTCTTTGGCATAATATATCAAGAAGATTCTATATATATTCCATGTACAATAGATTCAGTAGACGATTTAAAAGTGTCTCTAGGACCCAATACAGCAACACTTAATGACACAAAACAACAGAGAGCTAACTAAAAGAAGAACAGTTATAGTCTTTAGACTAAAGACTAATGCACAACTCTTTTAGCAACATAAAGTGCATGTTTGCAACCTGGTGCAAATAACAATTTTTAAGAACCTTGATTTACAAACACCTTAATCCATAAGCAAATTGATTCACAAACAAAAGTATATATAAAAATGCTGTTTGATTCAGAGACTAATTTCTGAAACAAGAACATGATCAGTTGGACCAAATTTAAAAAATGGGAATAGTTGTTGATCTCACTTGGGTGTATGCGAAGCACTGTGGGTACTGCCAACATCTTATTGTAGGCTCTCGCTCTGTGCAATATCCTCCTCCCCACCTGCCCACCTCTTCTCTCGTCCATAAAATTAGTGTTACATTTTTAAATGTTTATTTAGTTTTACTTAGCTATTTTAGATACTTTGTTTAATATTATCTGTTTAAAATAAATAATAAAACACATTAATTTGGAATGATTTGCAATGATTATTGGTACACAAAATGAGCCGTGCATGAACATCACCTTGTTAAAAAAACAAAACCAACACAATGCATACACTCACAACAAATTTAATACCTGCAAATCAGTGTGACTTCTGCTGTTGCCTCCGAGAGACCAGTTCAAATATGCGTGGCTTCACCTTGGCAAGTGCCACTCTCATTTCGTTTTCACAACAAAGTCTGTTCCTTTTCTTTGTTTTTATGTGCAGCATCCTCAAAAAGGATTGCTTATAAAGATATGTTGTAACAAATGGTATAAAAATATCCAGGGCTTTCTTAGCAATAACTGGATACTTGTTCATTTGTTGACACCAAAACATTGAGAGTGTTGTTGTTCTGAAGAGTTGCTGATGAACCTGGCTCTGCTGAAGTTCAATGAAGTGCGTAGCAATTGTTTTCTTTAGTTCCGTGGATACAGAAGCATCTCCGATTTCAGACACATATTTGTTCTTACTTAAAGAGTCATCCAGAAGTGGGAAATTTGCAGTTATTTTTCTCTGTTCGTTGTTTCCATAATGGTAGCTTTTTTTGAAAAGCCTTCAGGTGTTCTTCCGCTTAAATGATATTGACTCCACCACCCTGCATCTGCTTATTGAGATAATTGAGAGCTGCGAATATATCAGCCATGTACGCTAAAATGAGAATGAACTCAGGATTTTTGAAGCAATCTGCATGACAATGTTGATGTTCTCGCAAAAACAGACCTAATTCCACACGCATGGCAAAAACACGATTCAGCACCTGTCCGCGGGATAACCATCGCATATTAGAATGAAGCAGAAGTATATTAAATTCAGAGCCCATTTTTTTACACAGCTCACTGAAGATGTGGTGCCTTCGGACATAGTTCACACATTCCAGAATACAATGCGTCACAATGATGTGTAGTGCATAAGCCTTTACTAGCACAACAAAATCAGACTTCTTCCCCAGCATGACTGGTACTCTGTCCGTACAAACTGCAAAAACCATATCCCATGAAAGATTGTTGTCTCTGAAAAGGTCACCCACAAGCTTTTTCATATCTACTGCCTTCATTGTTGTTGTAAGAGGCTTACAAAGTAAAAACGTCGTCTTTCACATAGCACACAAAAATAGGAAGCTTAGATCAGTAATGTCTGTGGTTTCATCAAGTTGAAGCCTGAATTTTGCCGGGCTTGAAATCAAATCCGCGATAACTTGAGCCAAGATGTCTTTACTTATGCAGCATGATCACCTGCAGCCAATGATGGCCAAGCATGGCATGTGTGTCATCACAAATTTAATCGATAAATCAAGTGTGTCAGGACCTACGCGGTGGAGGCTCTGCCGAACCCCTGAGGTCGACTCACCGAACCATTAGGTTTGGTCGAACCCAGGTTCTGAATCACTGTTCTAGGGTAACATTTTATATACATGCTGGGCACGATTAACTGGAGGTTTTACCATTCTTCAACTATTTTGTAACATATTGTAGTGTAACCGTAACAAGATATTGTCATTAAACAATTTCATATTTTATATATGCCACTGATTCACCAACATGCGATTCACAATAAAAGATGCATCTAAATCAAGGAGGATTTCCAAGTTTTGTTTTCCCAAGGTGTAATGCAGTCATTAATGAAGTGTAAAAATCATGTATCAAATAGAATCACTGTTAATTGGTTGACTGCTGTGTAAGGCTTAATTATCGTATAACACAAAAAGTGAAGCTACACTTTTCCTCTGTTTCCCTCTGGGAGAACACTCAGGTGACTTAACACTGGGCTCGATTGCAGTGGCCTGATTATAGATGTTATTGTATTGGTGGTCTTGTTATAAACTTTATTTTATTGAACTGCTGTGTGTTAATAGAGGACAGCATGTGACATTATATTAATGCATATCTCTGATTTTGTGACTATATTTACATTAAGATTTACAGCATTTGGCAAATGCTTTTATTCAGAACGACTTACCTTTGATCTTTTTTGTACAACTGAGCAATTGCGGATTAAAGTCCTTGCACAAGGGCCCATAGTGGTGGGAATCAAACCCTGGTCTTTCTGATATCAGTCCAACACTTTATCCACTAAACCACCATTTCCCACTATACCTATACATATATTGAAGAAAGCATTCTTTTCTATCTTGCTGCAGCCTGGTTAGGGCTATAAACAATACAATTTAAATAGATTTAGCTTGGAGAACATTTAACAAGTAATTAAGTTAATTGACATCAGATAAATAACATTTTAGCTATAAAAAGGATGTGTTTGAGAGGGTCTCAGAAGTAAACATGGGCAGAGAGTCTCTAATATAGGAAATAGTGTGTAAAGGATTATAAAACTGTTTAAAAACAATATTCATTGACATCAAATTGCAAATCTTTTTATGTATAGTCCATTGCATTATCAAAAGATTTCGGTCCCCTTACAACACCACTTCACTCAGCGACACGATTCTGTGATTGGCATTACTAAAGAAAATTTCTAGAAACCACTGTCACTAAACACAATCCTCTGTGCCATCTGTAAATACCAGCTAAAGCTCTATCATGCAAAATATGTGAACATTGTCCAGAAGCACCACCATGCCAACCCCAGAAACAATAACATCAATGACTAGATGCATGTTAAAAAGACCAGGAGATGCTAGACTATGTCAGATGCCTAATATTTTGGGGCTGGTAGCAGACTCATTTTGTGCATAAAATTGTACACTTTTTTTGTTACGTTATCTATTATTCATTAAAACAGGGAAATTAACCTGCAACTTTAAAAAAAAAAATTCCAACTACTGCAGTTTGTTTTAACTTTATAATAAAATCTTAAAAGGTAAACTAAGTAAACATTTTGTAAGGCTACGAACGGGGCCCCGCCCCTCGTGTGACAGCAGCGGGCGAGGCTCCGCCCATAGGCCGCATAGACTGACGAGGCTCCGCCCCCACACTGCGCTAGCTGTCACACCAGCAAGGACATGTTTGGCGTCGTCGTCCTGTCAACTGCGTTGTCAGGGCGATGACGTATTATTGAAGGTCACGTGCTAGCAAGCACAGGTGTGGGTTTTTGACTGTGTACGGCGTTTCTCTGTTTGCTTACGTTTCAGGACTACTTGAACGTTTTCGAAACTCTAACACTTTGATTAATTGTTTATATATATATTCTCTTGTTTATTTTATGTGTCTCCGTGTTTTTTCGTCTGCGTCTTGTTCCCGTGGTTTGTTTGTTTTTGCTGCGTGTTATCACTGTATATAATCTGCACCTCTCACTTTATTAAATATCACCCTTCACTGCATCATGGATCCAGCTCTCTTCTCTGTGCTTTTAGTAATGCAGGACTGTAAGTAGCTGATAGTGACGAAGTATTCATTCATTCATTCATTCATTCATTCATTCATTCATTCATTCATTCATTCATTCATCTTCTTACCCGCTTATTCCCTAATTTGGGGTCACGAAGGTCTGCTGGTGCCTATCCCAGCGTACATAGGGCGAGAGGCAGGGGTACACTCAGGACGGATCACCAGTTCATCGCAGGTGATGAAGTATAACCTTTTATATCAATTGGATGTAGATTTTTAATACTAATGTATATTTAAAATAAGAGCCATAACTTGCATCTCAACAGTCTAACACATAACCAAAAATATAAAAACAATATTACTTTGCTAAGAACAAAAGATTGAGGATTTTGTACAATGTAAATTTATTTAAAAAAAAACTTTAAATAAGCCAATTAGAGATTACTCTGAACTCACAAGGTTTAAACATGTACATACACACTTGTTTGTCTAGTGCCTCACAGGTGTGAATGAAGTTTTGCTTTACCCTACTTTAAATTTTCTTTTTTGAATAAATGACATGTCATAGTGGTTACCTCACAGTAAGAAGGTCCAAAGGCAAAGGGTCTTTCTGTGTAGAGTTTGCATGTTCTCCAAGGCTTGCATTGGTTTCTCCTGGTACTCCGGTTTCGAAAGCCCAAAGTCCACATGTAATGATTAGGTTGATTGGTAATCCTATGGAATGCCCATAATAGTGAGTGTGGTTGTGTGTGATTGTTTATATGTGGCCTCAAATAATCAGGATAGAAGAATAAAGATAGCTTCCGTGTGTGTGTGTGTGTGTGTGTGTGTGTGTGTGTGTGTGTGTGTGTGTGTGTGTGTGTGTGTGTGTGTGTGT
>JAOTRA010000006.1:3466588-3478165 GCA_026260255.1 Pseudolaguvia tuberculata | reverse complement strand
TATGTGTGCTGGGATAGGCGCAGCAGACCCCCGTGACCCCGGATTCGGGAATAAGCGGGTAAGAAAATGAATGAATGGATCACTGGACCCAAACCTCCTTAACCAGATTAAATAATTGAGGCTCACTAATACTATAGTAACTGAATGTAAAAATCCCTAATCATAATATACATATGATTGTCAAATGTTCTGATACTTTTGTCTATACAATGTATTTACATCTGCTAAAATTTTACTTCTGCAATGTTTATTATAGATTTGATATAGTTCTACTTTACAAACATTACTTTTCAGCGGGCATCCATTACTATAAAAGGTGATAACTTAAGCTCAAACTAAAGCAAGTACATTCCTCAAACTTATACATTTTTAATATTATACTTATACTTATATGAACCATTCAAAGCACAGTAAAACATGATACTACGAAAAAAGAAATGGGGAAAATGGCCCATAAAGCAGTCTAATCCCAGAACACACACACTCCCTGGGGCATTAAAAGTGTGAAGGATGAGCTGAAATTACTAGTGTTGACAGCTTTACTCCTATGCTGTCAATAGCTTTAAAAAACTCAGCTTCATCTATAGACTGTCAGTATTGGTCAAGCATTGGGCTTAATGCTTAATAGATTTGTTTGCCTTATCTACATAAATAATGTAAAATTGCTTTCTGAACATGCAATGGTTGCTGCAGCTTGGATTCATGGTCTTAAGCACGTTCACATAGGAGTCTTAGTGTTTGCATAATCTGCCCTCATATGGGCCATTACTAACTCTTTTCTCACACTAAATAAAAAGTATACTCTTGGGGCTTGTTACATATAGAGCGCAAATTGGATTTCTATTGATATGTGTTGTTGACTTTGTAAATGCTGAAACTCCCCCTCTCTCCAGTCTCTCTCTTTCTTACACACTTTAACAGCCGCTCATGTCACAATCTGTCAAATGACAGCTAAGGCGCTTCCATTGCATTGAGTTGTGCAACAGCTGACCCCAACACTCACACATCTCTAAGCTCTCTCAATCACACCACTATCCTGGCACTATGTTACCAAGGTAACACGTCAGATCGAGTTTAGCACGAGTTTAGTTGTTCAATAGAAGCGGTCAAGTTTTTTCTCCTACCTCCCCATGACTTAATTTCCTTGATAGTATTTATGATATATGGAAATTATTGTTTGGAAAAAAAATACAATATAGAAAAAAATACCTAAAATGAATTGAAGACACAACCTTAAAACAACTTTTGTCTCATTGTCAGAAAATCAGTGGTTGTTGATGTCCAAACCTATACTGTATATTTCCACTTATGTCATGTTATAAATGGTTTTAGAGCATGATGGGTTTAAACAAAGTTAATACCTATTACAGACAGTTTATATCTGCTCATATGTACCATTTTCTGGTCTTTGAACTGGTTCTGGTCTAATTGAAAGGGTTCTGCTCCGCTTATGTGAGATTGAGAAAGATATACCTTATCAGCTGGTGTGATATTTATTCACAATAAACGCTTCATGGCAAAATGTTTTCTGTGAAAGAGGGAGATGATCAGGTGGTAAGCAATTATAGACAAAATAATTAAAACAAATAACAAATAAACAAAAAAGCTAATGCAAATGCATTTATACTGCAGGGTTTTACACAGTTAAGCATTTATTTGTTGTAAGCTCTGTGGTTAAGCTTAATGGACTGATAACCGGAAGATTGCAGTTTTGATTCCCAGAACTAACTGCTTAGTTGTATAATAATAAATGTAAGTCACTTTGAAAAAGAGAGTATGACAAATGCCGCACATGTAATGTAATGACCAAGATGAAGGTGTCAATATTATACAAGTAGTTTCATAAACTGTGGGATACTAAATATGGTTAGGGATTATACACTGTTTCCCTATATGTGACTTAAGTTATAATGTACCAGGACAATAAGTTCTATGCACAAACCTGTGGTGAGGAAATACAACCTACAGTATATCGCCACTATCACAAGAGAATGCCAGACACTCTTCAACCATCACCTTTTTTTTTTTACTTTTTAAAGTAGATATATCACCAAATGTAGCTGAATAAATTTGGGGGCACCAGCAATAAAAGTGTCTCCTTAACTTACACAATTAACAACACAATTAAATTTCATAACCTTTAAAAAGTCTCAAAAAGTCTATTATGCAGTGTCTGAGTAGTTATTTAGTGTCTTTTACTGCAAAAGCAAGGAACTGCATATGGTAGCTGCAAGTAAGCATTTGTAAGGGGACTGCCTCAATGCCTTTATGTTTACGTCCTGTTCTGGTTCAAGACATGGTACTGGTTGGGGGCTGGACTCTCAACTCTCCATTTCCTCATGAAGCTTCTTCCTGGCCATCATTTGACAGGAGTAATTCTGTAATCCACATTAATCATGCTTGTCACTTGTTCCTTTTCAGCATCAACATATCTTTTTTGATCTCGTTGACAAGTCATTTCTGTGCTTTGTAATTAGACAGTCTATGGAGTAATGTGTAGTGAACAGAATGGACATCCCCCAGTCTCTAGACTTACTTTGTATACCGGATTGTCTACAACCTGCTCTCTCACAACGTAGATGGTTTGTTCCCAGTAAGAACAAAGATGGTTTGTTCTCTTTCATTCAGGTAGTGCACTAGTACTACTTTATACAGTGTCTCCAGGCTGTAGCATTACTCCATTGCACCTTTTGTCATAGTGCATTTTACCTTTAGAGCTTGACTGTCGACTGTTTCTGCTTGCTATACGGTATGCCTCCATCTTTCCTTTCCACTTATCAGCATATCCCTGAGGCGTTTCAGGATCTTCCACCAGAATGCCGGAAAACGAGGGTGTCTACCGTACATCAGGTAATATGTTGAAAACCCTGTTTCCGTTATGTGGTCTTCCTGTAGAGGAGGTCTCTGTGTATAATTGACTCCATTCTCTGTTTATTTCATATCAATATCCAAGACGTAATGACATTTGGCTTTTCCTGTGTGGGTGTCAAAAACTGTAGTTTTGTATTGGTAATTGTACAAATGAGATTGGATTGGATTTGTTTATTACAAAAGAAGAAAAGCAATGAACAATTAAGAACATTAACTGTTAGTCATTAACTTGACTAAGATACAAGGATAGATATTCATTCATTCATCTTCTTATCGGCTTATTCCCTAATTCGGGGTCACGGGGGTTTGCTGCGACTATCCCAGCAAACATAGGGCAAGAGGCGAGGGTACACCCTGGATGGGTCGCCAGTCCATCTTAGGGCAACACAGACAAAACCATTCACACACACATTTTACTCCTATGGACAATTTAGAATCACCTAATCTGCATGTTTTTGGACTGTGAAGAAACCGGAGTACCAGAGGAAACCCACGCAAGAGAATATGCGAAATCCCGGCCCAGAATTCGAACCCGGGACCTTACTGTTGTGAGGCAACTGTGCTATCCACTAGGCCACCGCGCCGCCCCAAGGATAGATATACTACAGATAATGAAGAAAGTCCAATGAAGAAATGACACATGATCAGGGAAAATTTCACTGCAGGTTTGGTACAACTTACTTGAAAATGTAAACAATGGCAAAGTTCTGTTTTTTGTAAAACAGATAAAACTATTTAACTTCTAATTGCTGTGAGAAAGACTTATTAGCATCCCACATGAACTCTTCTCACTATACAACTGCTAGTAATTGCATGCACTATGGTCTTTTTCTTTACAATTTTACAATTTAAATGAAATTATCTGCAAAACACAAAATAAAAGCACTTATCAGTTCCAATGACAAAACCACACTGAATGTAAGCGACATATAGTAAAGCATGTCGGGTTGCTGTGCCTCAGATTCCTGAATTTTCATTGTACCTGAATACTGTGCTGTCACGACTCAGTGCACCAGCCTACTGCAATGACACTACCATCAATCACATTAACATAAGAGCCACTGAGTAGGGAAAAAAAAGAAACCTCCAAGGTTTTGTGCCCATCAGCATTAAATGCATAATTATCCATCTCATTAAAACACGTAATATATCTAAAGTTCAAGGTGTTTGTAGCAGATAGGAGGAAATCTGCTAACAAAAGGCTATAGTGTAATAACATTGCATGACCTCAACAGTAAAGGAGAGCGCTCACCTTGCACAATGATATGTACAGATGTGGTCCTGGGCTTGCTGTTGGTCTGTACAGCACACACATACAGACCCTCGTCGCTCAGGTCGATGTTCACGATCTTGATGGTGAACTCGTCACGGTTCAGGGTGATCAGGCTGACTCTGGGATCCACAGACCACTTGTCCTCACCGGCATATAGTATACTGGACCTGTTTAGCCAAGCTGCGTGCGTCACGATGTCACCTTGAGAACAACTGTGTTAAAAGAACCGTGAAGATTATATTAGTATTATTCAGTTGATGTGTATAAATACAAGAGAATAAAAAACCTCCTTTCAGAAATTTTGGCATTTACATTGAAAAAGTGTTGCAGTATAGAAAGTAATATGGAAGTCATGAAAAAAAAACAGTTCTCACAAAACAGGAATATAGAATAGACATCAAAATAGACAAAAGTATTGCCACCAGACTATAAGGTTCATATGTGTAACATCTTATACCAGAAATAGTTTTTGGAAAACAACCTGAAATAACCCATCAATGAAATTGTTTGTAAAATGGGTGCCAATGTCAAATTAAACAACTGTTTTGTGTTGTTGAAACTAAACAAAACATTTACTAGTAGTAATTAGGTGAATGTATGACAACTTTGACTGTTAGCTAGTCTCTTAGTTTTAAATAATCCATGCAAATCCTTGTAGTTGAAGGAATACATAAATATGATGGATGGATGGACAGACAGACAGATTGATGGATACATAGATAAATATAGAGACGATGAATAGATGCATGGCTGTATGTATAAACGGAAGGATGGATGGATGGATGTATACTCTGGGTTCTGCTGTTTCCTCCCAAAGTCCAAAAACAAGTTGTAAGAGAATGTAATCATCATGAAAATAAACTCAATGTTGGCATTGTGTTAAATAAATAACTATACACACAATTCATTTAGTCTTTCATTCATGAATCTCATTCGTCTTCCGAAAGTTTGCATTTTAGAATCACCAATCAACCTAATGTACATGTTTTTGGAATAAGAAAGAAAACTTGAGTACCCGAAGAAAACCCAGACAAATGCAGGGAGGTCATGCAAACTCCGCCCAGGACCTTCATATTGTAAGGCAATAATGCTAACCATTAGGCCACCACATCGCCCTGTAAACACAATTATCTTGTGAAATTTTAATTGTACAAACATTTATTTCACTAGGAGAGTGATGAGATATTTATCCCAAGAGATAGGAAGAGAAATGTTCATGAGAATGAGACAAGATTTTTATACCCTATAAAATAGAAAAACACGTTATTATGAAATAAAGAGAAAGTCAAAAAACACAAAATGCAAATGATTATTTAGTACCTCATATAAATACAACCTGAATATAATCAGAATATGTTGTTTTTTCCTGCATACACAGAGTCTAAAGAAAGAGTTTAAATAAATAATAAATAATATAAAAGCAACATATTAATTAATAATTTCATTTCAGTGTATTGCATTCAGTGATTATCATGCCATTTTTACTTTCTTTTCCAGAGAGAAACTCCACTTGGGGTTGTTTTGTCATGTAAATTCAGGTATCGAACACAAGTCTGTTTTGAAAGTAAACCAATAAAGACAATCAAATTTGGAATGGAGAATTAATATCTGCAGTGTAAATCTTGCAAGACCACATTCCATGTGTGTGTGTGTAGCTCACTTACATTTACAGAATTTGGCAGACTCTTATGCAGAGCAACTTACAGTTTACAGATTTCTTTTCTTACAACTGAGCAATTGTGTTAAGAGCCTTGCTCAAGGGACCACAGTGGTTGCTGGGTGGAGGTGGCAATCAAACACCGGTCTTTCTGGTATCAGTCTAACACCTCAAACAGTATGCCACCATTTCCCACTTAACTTAATGAGTTTTAATATTATCATGATGTAAACAGAATACCAACCAGCATAGCAAAACTGTTTAACACACTCAGCTTTGTACATTTAAAATGAACAAGTTTGGAGTAATGCAAACTCGAACTGTTGCAAAACATCATTTGGCAATAAAACTAGTCTTGGGTCTCTTTTAGCTGCAGCAGAGCAATTATTTTTATGAGAAAGCAGTTATATCAATAAAAATTAAGTAAAGCATTTAATAAAAGTTCATTTATAGTCTTTCCTCTTCATCATAATACTAAGTGGTAGCACCATTTGTTTGTTTGGTTTTTTTATAATTTTTTTTTTTTTTTGATAACCGATACAAAAATGGATTTAAATAATGACGAGTTTTTTGGTTGTTTTTTTTAACTAAAACACAGATAGTCAAGAATAAAGAGACGAAAGCTTCAACATGTCTATTAAAAACAATGGAGAGTTATGGAAAAACATGGAATGATATTCTACATTGTCCTGCAGCAATATTTTCTAGCAGACAATGCACCCAGGCATATTCTGAATACAGCAGTTTGGTGATATCTCTGAGAATGAGATGCTAATTATTTACAGGCTCATGCTAAATGAAAATAGGCTGTGTCTAATTACAGATATTCCTAACAGTTAACAGCAAAGCCCAAAGCAGATCCTCTTGCTAAATGATAGAGCTATTAAAATCAAAAGCAATCATGCATTTAATTGATTACTTGCCTGATTAGCCTTTCAATAGAAGGCAGGAACCACTTTTGTATCTTTGTGTGTGTGTGTGTGTGTGTGTGTGTGTGTGTGTGTGTGCGCGCATGTGTTTACCCTGCTATTGGAGCATATCCTAGTATTTGGCAATGCTGTCCAAGTTTTTATAACACACTTTATTCTCATTAGGGTACATTATCTCTAGGACAAACTATAAATCATACGTACTTCACAGTGGTTCGCCAATAAGTAGGGCACAAAACTGCTTTAGTTTCCATAGGGTCATGGATGAGAGAATTTTGTCCCATTGTGGCTCAGCTTGGCAGGCAGGGGCGCTCAGTGATAGTCAAAGGCATTTGTTCTCACAGGAGATGAGATTGTAGCAGCACTCATGCGACCGATAAAAAGAGGAAATGAGATCATAAAAGATCAGATGTTTCACCCTGTCCTTTTTTTCAGAATACACAACAGTTCATGCTCCCTAGAAACATTAAATAGAAAATCTCAGTTCATGATTATTAGTGTTTAGATAATTTCCTCAGCTGCATAAGCAAATTTGGCAGTGATCATATAAAAAATAAATAAATAAATAAATAAATAAATAAATAAATAAATAAATAAATAAACAATTAAAGTATCTAGGTAGATGTAAGCAGACTGTCAGAAAAAAGATAGCAAATAAATAAAGGCACCCAAGCTGCTGCAAGGTTGCTGAGAGGGATAAGGGGTGCTCAAAGATAATGAGAGTTGACTAAGATAATAAAATATGTAAAGCATGTAGGACTTTTGTCCGTAATTTAACGAAACCCATAACAGTTTGCACTTGCACAAGAATCAAAGTGCAGAGTATAAGCTCATTTTTCATGTAGATGCATAAAAAGTAAATAATAGATCAGCTTGTTCTTTTTGCACTTTGTTTAATGTGCAACAAAACATTGCTAGTATACTTTAGATACTGTACAGAGTGTTTGACAAGCCTTTAACAAACACACTGTTGAATTTAAAGTAATTCCCTAGAGCGAGATGCAAGGGGTCCACCATGGATAGATTTCCAGTCCATTGCAGGGTATAAATAGACTAACAACTACACACACAATTTAGAATCCCCAATCCTCCTAATGTGTATGTCAATGTAATGGAATGTAGGAGGAAACCGGCGTACCCAGAGAAAAAAACCCACAAACTTTGCACAGAAAGACCTCCGGCCTGGGATTCGAACAGTGGCCTACTTGTTGTGAAAAAAAAATTTCATTTAATGGAAGAAATATTAGAATTTAGGATGTAAATGTAGGTTAGCTTCTGATAGTGTTTAGGCTAGCAGAGAAGACCATGCACACCACTGCACTACATAATGTATAAGATATATACCCGATACATGTGGCACAATACAGTAAATCATGCGATATTCAAAACAATACATATAAACATATTTACAAATGCAAAAAATAAACCAAACACAAACTTCCGCTTTGTGATGACTACAGGAGCGTAGTAGGAAGTTCTTTGACATGCACTGATTTTAATTACTGTATTTCCACACTATATCAATGAATGGGCATATTTTAATATATTTTACATTATTACATATATTACATTTAATATATTTTACATAAGGTGCACCGTATTATATGATGCATCAGATTATAAGGTGCATAAGGGTGTCTGCAAAACGCGACTGAGCCACAACTGCGTTTAGCCACATGCAGCGTGGGGCTTTGCTCCGGTATTTTCACATGCTGTTACAAAAGTTATACTAAAACATTGACAGATTTATCAGCACCTTGTACCAGATAAACCTGATAGTATTCTTCATTATTTCATCATCACTTTGTGAGTGGATTGGTGAATTGGTGTGTGTGTGTGTGTGTGTGTGTGTGTGTGTGTGTGTGTATGTGTGTGTACGGTTAATTATATCTAGGAAACAGACATAATAATAGTAGTAATAATAACATTGACAGATTTCGTGCACCTTGTACCATATGAAAGTAAGCACAACCAGAAATAATTAATATATAAGGCGCACCAGATTATAAGGAGCACTGTTGATTACTGAGAAAATGAAAGGATTTTAATTGCGCCTTTAATAGTGCAGAAATTCTGTAAATATTAAAATGAGCAAAAATTACATTTGATATCCCTGTTTGATATTAGCATATTGATACACAATTGTGTTTTTTCAATTAAATATTTATAATGTGATAATTAACAATGTAGAACCCATATGAAACCACCTAGCAAAAATCCTGCATTTAGAGTCCTTCCCTTTTTTTTTAATCAGATTCTATGTGGGAAGTGGTGGCTTAGTGGTTAAGGTAATACCAGAAAGATTGGGGCTCGATTCCTACCTCCATCAAGCAACCATTGTAGGCCATAAGCAAGGCCTTCAGTCCACAGTTGCTCAGTTGGCTAAAAAGAGATCAAAATATTAAGTCGCTCTAGATAAGTGTCTGCCAAATGCTGTAACTGTCTAGATCAAAATCAGCTTTCAAATATCCTTGTAACCTTTTTTTAAAGAACCAGACCAACAGTTACCAGCTTATTTTTTTAACTTTCATACGAAATTACTAGTCTCATATCATCTGGATTATGTGGATATGTCACTGTCGTTAGCCAAATTACATTCCATTTGAGACATGGAGATGTTTATGAGAGATGGCAGTGGAGTTTCTAAATGAATTGTTTAACATGAATTTGGAAGGAATGGAGAAGGAGTGTTCTGGTACCGATTTATACTGCATGTCCCTCCTCTGCACATGTCCAAATCATCTCAACCTAGGCTCTCTCACATTGTCTCCAAAACATCCTACAGGCACCGTTCCTCTAATAAACTCATTTCTAATCCTGCCGATCCTCGTCACCCCCAATGAAAATCTCAACCTCCCCAATCTACAACTCTGCCACCAACCTCCTCCAGCTCGTCCTTCTGTCTTTTTGACAACGCCCCTGTCTCTAAACCGTACAATATTGCAGGTCTCACTACAGGCCAGAAACGTTCGCTTTCACTCTTGCAGAGACTCGTTGACCACAAATCATTCCTGCCACTCTTCTCCAACCTGCTTGCACTCTTTTTTTTCTATCTTTTCTTCCTGCAATCTCACCACTCCATTACCTTCTCTTTCATTCACAAAAATGTACTGTCTTACTCCTACTTACTTTTCTACTTCTCTCTAGCGCGTACCTCCACCTCTCCAGATTCTTCTCAACCTGCTCCCAACTCTCACCACAAATCACAATATCATCCACAAATATCATTGTCCATGGAGACTCCTGTCTGACCTCATATGTCAATCTGTCCATCACCACTGCAAACCATTAAGGGCTCAGAGCTGATCCTTGAACCAGTCCGACATTTATACCAAACACTTCACTGTCCTCATACATGTCCTGCACCAGACTCACAAACATCTCTGTGACACCTGACTTCCTTGTGCAATACCATAACTCCTCTCTCGGAATCCTGTCATTTGCTTTCTCCAGATCAACAAATCTCTGTACTTCAATAAGAAACGAGGCTGAGGGAAAAGGTGGCGGTCTGTGAGCAACAGTATTGTTTCAAGCCACGGAAGAGTACTACAGATCTTTGCTTTGAGGATTTTGAGGGTCTACTGAAATCTTTGCTTTGAGGATTTTGATAGAGAAATATAAACAAGGCCAGAAGAAGTTGCATTACGTGTTTGTGGATCCAGAGAGCGCATAAGACATGCTTCAGAGAGGAGTTGTGGTATTGTATGAGGAAGTCAGGTGTAGCAGAGATTGTGAGGGTCTGCAGTGTGACAGCAATGATGTGCGGTAGGAATGACAGACTGGTTCAAGGTGAAGGTGGGATTGCATCAAGTTTCGGCCCTGAGCCTTTTCTTGTTTTCAGTGGTGATGGACAGGCTGACAGATGAGGTCAGACAGGCGTCTCCATGGACAATGATGTTTACGGTTGATAGTGTGATTTGTGATGAGAGAAGAGAGCAGGTTGAGAAGAATCTGGAGAGGTGGAGGAATTAAAGTGAGTAGAAGTAAGACAGAGTACATGTGTGTGAATGAGACGGAATGTAGTGGAGTGGTGAGGTTGCAGGGAGAAGAAGTAGTGAAGTAGTCAGCAAGGCAAAGTAATGAAAAAAAAATGGACTGAACGTGAACAAATAAATTGACTAAAGGCAGGGAGCCTTTAAATACGCAGATACAAATATATTTTAGATCCTTACAAACATACTGTACAGTTACAGTACAGTTACAGAAAAGCATTTAGCAGATGCTTTTGTCCAAAGCGATGTACATAGCAAACATATACAAATATACCATTCAGCCAAAAAAGCATGAACAATGATCCGTGCCATCGGCAATGACACATCTACTTAAATAATGTGTCATCGTCCAGAAAACGAATAAGTGAGAGATGACTATACAAATGTGGGAGGGGCGTAGTTTGGTTCATTACAATGAGCCTCTGCAAAAGTGAAAGGGAAAGTTTCTGGACTGTAGTGAAACCTGCAATGTTGTACAATTTAGAGCTGGAGGTGGCAAAGTTGAAGATGTTGAGATTTTCATTGGGAATGACAAGGATTGACAGGATTAGAAACGGGTTTATTAGAGGGATGGTGCATGTAAGATTTTTTGGAGACAAGGTGAGGTAGGCTAGGTTGAGATGGTTTGTGCAGAGGAGGGGCATGCAGTATATTAGTAGAAGAATTCTGTGGATGGAGGTGCTGGGCAGAAGGAAAAGAGAAAGACCAAGGAGGAGAATTATAGATGTTGTGCGGGAAGAAATGCAGGTAGATAGATTTTGGGCCGTCCTCGCACTCGGAGGGATCATGCCGACGAGAAAGGGCATCAGCTTTGCCGTTCTTCGATCCTGGCCTGTAAGTCACAGTAAAATTAAA
>JAOTRA010000006.1:3451244-3466488 GCA_026260255.1 Pseudolaguvia tuberculata | reverse complement strand
TTCATTCTGTAAAGCTGCTTTGAGGCAATAACTATTGTAAAAAGCGCTATACAAATAAAATTGAATTGAATTGAACTATCACACACACAAAAGAAAGTCATTGCAATGGTTAAAATAGATACCAAATCTTATAATCCCTTTAAAGGACATTAATTAAACAGCATTCACATACTCACATCATTAGCTGAAAAAGACTACTTTTTTTTCACAAGTTTTTCACAGTACTGCGTAAAAGTTTAAAGCAGGTGTGAAATGCTGTAAACATGTAATCAATTAACAAAATGTAGTAAATGAACAAAATAGAAATCTAGATTAAATCAATATTTGGTGTGGCCACCCTTTGCCTTTGTACTGTGCTCTGTATAAGTTCTGTATATAACTCGACAGGCAGATAAACTCTTCCCTAACGTCAAGACTCTGAAGACAGAACTATTTGTCCACATGTTTATTGACACTGCAAGGAAAGGTGCAACTGAAACATACAAATGGGTAAATCAGCACCATGCTTGCACTTAACATGAACAGATATCTTAACTCGAATACTACGAATTAACGTTTTTACTGTTGCTATTTATGTATTTAATAAACATTACTAAATGAAATATATGGTATGATTTTAATCTGCAACTGCTTGTCCAATCACTAAATTAACTGCACTTGTATTAACTTTCAGTGTTCTAGGAACAGTACAGCAATTAAAATATTATATCAGTAATATAGTAATTTAGATTGTAAACAACAGACTTAACAGTAATATTATAAAATGCAACATTGTCCCCAAAATAATGATATGCAATTGTAGATTTTTTTTTTTAAAACAACCAATACATACACAGGATGCTAAAAAGGGCATAAGATGTATGAAGATGTCACAGGATTATCTTAAATGAGTTACACATACTGCTTTCTATGCAATGCTTGACTTCCTGATTAATGGTCACATGACATAGAACCTTTTTAAACCCGAAGATTCTTAAAGAGGACATGGCTAAATAATCGGATATCTTCAAGAAACGAAACAAGACCTCTAGCATATTATGTGGTAACAGAACAACCTTCAAATCAGCAGAAATTCTTTTAGGTACACTTGCACACAGATTTTCAAGGAACTCAGCTGGTAGGCTGTTCCAAACATCTTGGAGAACTAACCAAAGATCTTCTGTGGTTTCAGGTGTTCTCACATCCTTCTTTCTCTTCATGTAATCCCAGGTACATTTGATATTGTTGAGATCATGGCTCTGTGGGGGCCATGCCATCACTTCCATTACTTCTTGTTCTTATTTGGGATCTTTGTCCTTCTGCAGAATAAATTTTGGCCAATCATACACCTCCCTGATGGGATTGCATGATAGACATTATAGATCTGCTTGTTTTCCTCAAAATTTAAAACATCATTAATCCTAACCAAATCTCCAAATCCATTTGCAGAAATACAGCTCCAATCATTCAAGGAATGCATACGATGCTACACTTTTGCCTGCAGAAACTCATTATTATTATAACCACCGCTCCCCATCCATTCGATGAACAAACTGCTTTCTGCTGCTGCCAAATAATTAACATTTTGACTAAGTCCAGAGCACCTGTTGCCATTTTTCTGTACCCCAGTTCCAATGTTTTCATACGTACTTGAGTCGCTTCACCTTGTTCCCACATCTGAGGTATGGCTTTTTGCAACTCTTCCTTGAAGACCACTTCTGGACAGACCTCTCCAGAAAGTACATGGGTGTACCTGAGTTCCACAGTCAGTTCTTAGCTGATGTCACTGCTGAACATCTGATTACAAAGGACAATAAGCTTGTGTGTTTTACATCGGCTGCAATATGTTTCCTTGGCCGACCACTGCGCCTACAATCCTCAATGTTGCCCGTTTCTTTGACTTGTTGCTGTGCTCAATCTTGACATGACAAAACTGTCTTTCACAACCTCACCTTGGTAGGATTTGGCAATTCCTCACTTAGTTTTAAACCTCCTTCACAGCTGTTTCTTTTCATGACTGGGTTTCAACCTACATGTGACACTGATTATCTTTAGCAGATATTTTGCATTATTGGTTGATCATACACCTGACTATAATCATGCAAAATCCATGTCTTTTTGCAAGTGTACTTATGAGAATTGATGCTGGTTTGTAGGTAAAAGGTAGTAACAAAAATATTGATTTGATTTAGCTTTGTCTTTTGTTTGCTCACTTTGCAAGTTTTAGGCATTTGTGGGAAAATGCTGTAAACATAGAATGCTTTCAGAAATACATATAATGATTTAATTTTGTCAGTTTACAAAATGCACAGTACTGTATATAAATATATACAGGTATAAGCTTATCACCCAATTATCATCCTATTTCTGGTGAAGCATGATACATGATCATGCTATAGGCTATAGACCCATATCAAGAGGTAGGCTCAAAAAGGAAACTCTTGAACTCAAGAATCTTAAGATCAACATACAAACCCTATTCCAAAAAAGTTGGGACATTTCGAATTTCAATGTTTAAACTGAGAAAATGTATCATTTTAATAGAAAAAAAAAAGTTGATTTCAAATTTCATGGCGTCAACACAAAAAAGTTGGGACAAGGCCATGTTTACCACTTTGTGGAATCCTCTCTTTTTTTTGTATAACAGTATGCAAACATCTGGCTGAAGTTTAGGAATAGGAATGTTGTCCCATTCTTGTCTAATACAGGCTTCTAGTTGTTCAATTGTCTTAGGTCTTCTTTGATACCTCTTTATGATGCGCCAAATGTTTATGGGTGAAAGATCTGGACTGTAGGCTGGCTGTTTCAGTACCCAGATACTTCTATGCAGCCATGATGTTGTAATTGATCAGTATTGGTCTGGCATTGTCATGTTGGAAAATGCAAGGTCTTCCCTGAAAGAGACCACGTCTGGATGGAAGCATATGTTGTTCTAAAACTTGGATATATCTTTCAGTATTGATGGTGCCTTTCCAGAAGTGTAAGCTGCTCATACCACACATACACTTATGCAACTCCATACTATCAGAGATGCAGGCTTCTCACTTAGCGTTGATAACAACTTGGGTTGTCCTTGTCCTCTTTAGTCCGGATGACATGGCATCCCAGTCTCCCAAAAACAACTTAAAATTTTGATTAGTCTGACCACAGAGCAGTTGTCCACTTTGCCACAGTCCATTTTAAATGCGCCTTGGCCCAGAGAAAACACCTGCGCTTCTGGATCAGATATGGCTTCTTTTTTGACCTATAGTTTTAGCCAACAACGGCGAATAACACGGTGGATTGTGTTTACCGAGTAACATTTTCTAAAAGTATTCATGAGCTCATGTTGTGATTTCCATCACAGTAGCATTCCTATACATACGTAATGCAGTGCCATCTAAGGGCCCAAATATCACAGGCATCCAGTATGGTTTTCCGTCCTTGACCCTTACGCACAGAGATTGTTCCAGATTCTCTGAATCTTTGGAAATTATGCACTGTAGAACTACACATCTTTGCAATTTTTTCTCCTTTCTGATATTGCACCAATATTTTTTACCGCAGCACTGGGGGAATTGGTGATCTTCTGAGAGACACTGCAACTCTGAAAGGCTATCTTTATACCCAGTCATGTTGCCAACTGACGGCGCGTGGTGTAGTGGCTAGCACGGTCGCCTCACAATAATAAGGTCCTGGGTTTGAATCCCGGGCGGGGGATCTTTCTGTGCAGAGTTTGGTACAAATCTGGTTTGTAAATGTACTTTACTAATCTAATAAATGTTTTACATAAAAGTAAAGTCTCTTTTAAATAAGAATAAATAATTAAAAGCAACACTGTCATCTAAATAAAAAATAAAAAATGGCGTAATTATGTGATTTATGTGTATTAATAGACATGACACCTGGGATCATAATGAAACATATTAGATTATATATTAAATAATTTTTTTTTAAATTTGAATTCTAAAGCAAAGCAAGTGAAACAATGTAGCAGGAAGAAGCAGTGGACCCTGCTGGGTTTGCATGCAAGAGTGGGACAAATCTTAAGTATTGTGTAGCAATGAGGGGAAATCAGGGAAACATCAATTCGTCACAGGTCTCTTTTATGTGCTGCATGTAGAAGTTTTGCTGTTATTGTGCTTAAAAACACATTTCACCTTATCTTCTCTGACAGCCAAAATGGTCTGCACATGTGATGTCCAAACAGATCCATTTTTATTTACTAGGGCTTGATATTTAATTAATTAAGTTGTTTTTCTAACATTAACCATTATGTTCTGTAAAGCTGCTATGAGATAATGTGCATTGTTAAATTGTCACATAAATAAACCAATGAATTGAATACATTTTTTTGATCCATTAAAGTACAAGTCAGTACATTCATTCATTCATCTTCTTACCCGCTTATCCCCTAATTCGGGGTCAAGGGGGTCTGCTGCGCCTATCCCAGCACACATAGGGCAAGAGGCGCAAGTACATCCTGGACTGGTTGCCAGTCCATCTCAGGGCAACACAGACAAACAACCATTCACTCCTACGGACAAGTTAGAGTCACCAATCAACCTAATCTGCATGTTTTTGGCCTGTGGGAGGAAACCAGAGTACCCAGAGGAAACCCACTCTGCAAGCGTGGGGAGAACATGCAAACTCTGCACAGAAAGTAAATAGTAGTTGTAAATAATAAAACAAAATGTACTGATTATTGCATGGGTGCCATTTGATATAATAAAAGTTATTGTTAAATCTACACTATATTGCCAAAATTTTGTGGTCACCTGATCATCAGATTCTTCTCCAAACTGTTGGTGCAAATATGAAAGCACACAATTGACTAGAATTAAGAGACGTCAATAATGTTCCAGCATGACAATGACTAAGTTGTTATTAGGCTTTATTTTATATTTATTAATATTACAAATGCATAGTGGTTATCACTGTTACCTCACAGCGAGAGGGTCACCCTGCCTTCTGCCCTATGTGTATCCACCAGACTCCATGACCCCGAATTGGGGAATAGGCAGGTAAGAAGATAAAAGATATGTAATAATTCATTCATTCATCTGTATGCGGAGAATGTATTGTTGGTAAGTCACTCTGGACAAGAGCGCCAGCTAAATACCGAACTGTAACTATGTATTTATCTTAGACTTGGTATAATAAATAAATAAGCAAGAATTGGATGTTAAAATGTTTTTTTCGTCCAATGCCCACTTCTCCCTGCATGAAAGAGATGATTATTTGTTAGTGCCAACACACATCTGTAACATGTACATAACTGATGTACTGCTTTTTCATTGAAACACTGCCAGGGGCTGCTTTTGTTTGTACTTTTTCTTGACTACGTATCAACATATCATTGGTGCTTAAAGAGTTATGGTTGTATTTAAATCTCTTCTTTAGTTAGGACACTGACTACTAATGAGTATACTCATATAGTATTATAACAAATCATAATTCAACTATTATAACATTAGTTATCGCATATATAGTTAAACCAATTCCTTCAACACTATCCATATACAAAAGTGAATTTTGGCAAAAGGTAAAAACGGTTATAACCAATTGTTCTTGTTCTGCAGAATAAGCTGTAAACATACAGAAATTCTTTCTCCAGCTGTACAGAGAGCATTATGTCTGGAATTTCTGTGCTGAAATAAAATTATGCTGGGAAAAACCTGTCAATAGCAGTAAGGATGTGTGGTTAACCTCTTTAACTATACCCCCACACACACTTCTATGGTGCCCTTGTTTTCAGGCAGACACTTCACTCCGACTGATGATACTTAATTTCCATTCTATTTGTTATGATCAACCCTTACTGTCAGCACAAATACTCATATTAAAGCAAATCATGTAATACTTCTGATAGGCCAAGTACACAATGCTGATTATCCCTTAGCTCTTGTTTGGCCACTGTATGCCAACCCAAGAATGGTAGTTAAGCAAACTGCTTTGCTGAACTGTGAATAATGCACATCATTATTTCTCATATGGTACCGCAAGGGTGGGGAGTTCCTAATGGGTGTCAGTTTAGATACGGCAAACTCAATCATACAGCGTACGCCTTTTCATTCATGCCAGCTAATTAAACAGTTGGTGTACTATGGATGTAACTAATCGAATTTGTGTAAATATATTATATGCTTTAGAAGAACAAAATAAAAAGTCCAAATACTAACATTACATTATCAGCATTTAGGAGACGCTCTTATCCAGAGCAACTTAACATTTACCCTTTTTTTGTACAACTGAGCATTTGCCGGTTTAAAGGCCTTAATAACCTTGGTGTAACAAGGGTGGACTACAACCCTACTACATCTGTTCCTGTTTTGCCTGAAAAGGCTCCTGTTACGCCTGAGAAGGCTCCTGATTTTCCTGTTATGCCTGAGGAGGTTCTTGTTGTCCTCATCACTTCTAAGGAGGGCCCAGCCATCCTTATCTTGCATGAGGAGGCCCCAGCCGTGCTAGGTTTGCCTGAAAAGGTCCCAGCCATCCTCGTCTTGTTTGAGGAGGCTTTATCCATCCTCATCTCGTTTGAGGAGGCTCCAGCTGTCCTTGGCTGGTCTTAGGAGGCCCCCACCGTACTCGTTTCGTCGGAGGAACTTGTGTTAAGGGGGTGTGTGTGGAGACATTTGGACCAAGCCTTGGAAAGGATGGATGGTGAAAGAACGTTCTACCCAGACAAACAAACCAGTTCTTCCTGCTCTTTGAAAGTGGCCTCAAACATTTTGGAACTTTCTAGATCTGTCATTGTTCTGCACCCTCTCCCTGGTACAGAGGCTGCAGAACAATTACAGATCTGCAGCCTCTGTACCAGGGAGAGGCTGCAGAACAATAACAGATCTGCAGCCTCTCCCTGGTACAGAGGCTGGGACTCTGGAATGCTCATGGACCAAGACCCCCTCCCACCCGCCCTGTGATCTGTTGTTGGTTCTTGGATTTGTTGATTTTGTCCCTTAATTTAGTTTTTATGTCTATCTTCGACTCGGTTTCGGTCTTTGATTCTGTTATGTTTTAAGTTGTCATATTTTACGTCCAGATTTTGTTTAGAATTACTGTAATTTCTGAACTATAAGCTATTTCTAGGTTTGGAACCATGGAACCTTATACAAACTTGCGGCTATTCTGAGGATTTTTCGTGCACCGCTAGGGACGCTCTAACCAGAATTAGAATCAAAAATAACAGACGAAAAATCAATGAAAAGAAAAATAGATTACGCTACTGGAGTGGAGTGCTGTGAAAGAATCCACTATCACCAACGGGTTCCGGGTTTTGCTACACAGAGGAAGTGGCGCACCTTCAGAGCGAACTTCACCAGAGTATGACAGTGACACGGAGAGCAAGACTGATGGAGACAGATGTTATAAAACGCTTCTGAAGCTGTTCAACTCCGACACTGAAGAAGACGACTTTATGGGTTTCAGCAAAGATGATTAAAGTGAATCGGTAAATAAATCCTGGATATTTTATCTTGGTTCTGTTCCGTTTTAATCAGCAATGTTGCTGCCGTGTTAAAAAGCAACGTTCGGAAAGAATCTGTTCAGGTTCTGTACGTGCAGTAAATATCTCATTTTTGAACATATCTGTGGCTTGTATACAGGTGCGGATTTATTGGTATGTTTAGATTTGTTTTGGTTTGTATATTTAGATCAGTTTTGTATATTTAGATCTGTTTTCTTTAGATTAGTTTTGGTTAGTTTTGTCTTTTTCTTGCCTTGTCTGCTTTGAATTTGCTGGTCGGCTCTGTGTCCTAGAGAGTTTGCCATAAGGGATGACAGGAGTTGCCCTTTTTTTTGGGGGGGGGGGGGTAGTGTTAGGAGCTGGACTACATCTCTCCTACATCTGAAGCATTATCGCCCGCGGATTGGTCTTTCGAGAGATGACACACCATTTAAGGAAGTGCCGTGTTGGCCGTGGCATGCATTTTTGTTTATGACACTGCATATATTTATGTCATTATTTGTGCTTATGGATTGGTATTTAAGGCATATGTACTCACTCCCAAATCTAGCCCTCTCTGTCTCTCGTTTTATATTGTGGTTTCTTTTGAACTTGGTCTCCAGCATTGCTTTGTTGAGTTATTATAAATGTTTCCAACTTTGCTTTATTTATGGTGAAATAATTATCAGAAGTCGCTGTGAAGGAAGATGAAAATACATGCTTTGAGTGAGCCAATGTTCTTGAAAAATGTTGTAAAAGCTGCCATTGATTTTCTAAATGCAAGTAGAAGAAAATTTGCCACCAAATCTTTTTCTTCAATGAGAATTCCAGGCAGTAAGAGGCACCACAACAGACCACAACTCAATTACAGAAAATGCAGGCTGACTTTTTATCTACTTCTAAAACAAATAGATTATTTGTTATTACTAATGTAGAAAATGCATGGACCTGCTTTCTCAGCAAGGTTTTTGCTTTTACATTTGGCTGTTTTTCATAGTTGCCACTAAAATTATCAAATCATTTGACAGCTTTGCATTTCATCCTGTGTTAGTTATTTCGGGCAAGCATTACAGCTTGGAAAGCAACAAAAACAGCATTTTAATCAAAGGACAGTTGGATGCTGAATTTTACCATATGGTCGTTCTGCATATTAAATTGAACAATAAAGTAAAATCATTACTTTAGAATCGGACTGATTGCGCAGGCATCCACAGCCCAATTACCAGATGTTAGTGACTGAAATGATGTAGGAGGGCTGAAAAAAACAAACGACTCGTAAAATGCTCAGCCAAGGCTACGTGTCCTTCTGTTACATTATAAACATTGTTTTCCTGTACTTATTTTCCTTTTCTATTTTTCTCTGTGTTTATTTCAATATCTACTTGTCATGTGGAAATGTGGAGTTCATGTAAAACTGCCTAATACTAATAACAGACAAAAATACAAAGACAATTCCAAAAAAGTTGAGACATTATACAAGTTGTGAATAAAAAGAGAATGCAATAATGTTGAATTTTCAAATTTCAATATTTTATTTAGAAAACAACATTTTAAATTTCATGGAATCAACACATCTCAAAAAAAGGGAGATGGACATGAACAAAGCCATGTTTACCACTGTGTGGAATACCTTCTTCTTTTAATAACAATCTGCAAATGTCTGGGGACTGAGGAAACATGCTGCTCAAGTTTAGGAATAGGAATGTTGTCCCATTCTTGTCGAATACAGGTTTCTACTAGTTCAACTGTCTTAGCTCTTCTTTGTCGCATCTTCCTCTATGGGTGAAAGATCTTTACTGCTGGCCATTTCAGTACCTGGATCCTTCTCCTACGCAGCCATGATGTTGTATTTGATGCAGTAGGGGTCTGACATTGTCATGTTGGAAAATGCAAGGTCTTCCCTGAAAGAGTTGACGTCTAGATGGGAGCAAACTTAGCTTGGATATACATTTCATCATTGATGGTGCCTTTCGAGATGTGTAAACTGGCAATACCACACACTTATGAAACCTCATACCATCAGGAGATGCAGGCTTCTGAACTGAGCACTAATAACAACTTGGGTTGTCCTGTCCTCTTTAGTTCTGATGACATAGCATCTCAGTTTCTTAAAAAGAACTTTAAATTTTGATTTGTCTGACCACTAAACAGTTTTCCATTTTGCCACAATACATTTTAAATGAGCCTTGGCCCAGAGAAAACACTGCTTCTGGATCATGTTTAGATATGGCTTCTTTTTTGACCTATAGAGTTTTAGCAGGCAATGGCGAATGGTACGGTGGATTGTGTTCACAGACAATGTTTTCTGGAAGTATTCCTGAGCCCATTCTTATATGTGATGCAGTGACGTTTAAGGGCCTGAAGATCACCGGCATCTAGTATGGTCTTCCGGCCTTGACCCTTACGCACAGATTGTTCCAGATTCTCTCAATCTTTGGATAATATTATGCACTGTAGATGATGATACCTTCAATATCCATACCCACTATTTCACCACTATTCTTACAGTTGTTGATCGGTGCTCCAAAGCTTGCTGCCTCATACCCCTGAGAGGCATCCCTCTGGCCACGGAGACCGCTCTCCAATTATTTCACCAGGTGTTCAGATTTTAAAAATTACCCTAAGACATGGTGTCCGATCAGGGACCCCAGTTCACTTCTAAGGTATGGGCTACATTCTGTAAGAGGCTGGATATCAATTCACTGAGGGTGATGTCCTCCAGCTACCACCCTCAGACAAACGGTCAAGCAGAGAGACTGAACTAAGAATTAGGGCGCTATCTCCAATTGTACTGTGCACGTGAACAAAACCAGTGGAGTTAGTTTTTACCCTGGGCCGAATATACGCAGAACTTTCTCATTCACTCCTCTACCAGCCTCTCCCCATTTCAGTGTGTTTTGGGGTACCAACCACCCTTGTTCCATTGGTCAGGAGAACCAGCCATGGTACCCTCTGTGGAGGATTGGTATCAGGGCAGCACACGCATGTGGAAGAGCGCTCACGTGAGATTGCAACAAGCTATGAACAGGCAACGAGTACAGGCAAACTGACCCGGGACCTACGACTCAAGCTCCCTTGCAAGAAATTGAGCCCTAGGTACATCGGTTCATTTAAAGTACTATGTCGTATCAAAGATGTATCGTATTGCATGCAACTTCCTCCCACATACTGCATCAATCCCACATTCCACTTCTCCCTACTCAAGCCCTGCCACTAATCGCCTCAATCCCACTCGTTATCACAGAATTCCCCAGGGCCCATTGAATTGGAAGACGGACCCGCCTACTTTGTCAACAAAATCCTCGACTCCCAGAGGCGTCTGGAGTACCTAGTGGACTGGGAGGGCTATGGCATCCTCATTGTCCGGCCTCATGCCCGGGCCGCCCGAGAAAAATGCCAGGAGGTGTTTCTAGAGGGAGTGGTACTGTAACAGGTGCAATGACCCCTGAACACCACCCTATGGTGCTGTCCCCTGAATTCTGAGAGGTGGACTTCCGGTTCCGGGTCAGAGGGCAAAGGCGCCATATTTAAAGAGCATCATCATTGGGGCAGGTTGCGAAGCATTGCTTTGCTAACCCAAATTTACCATCTTTGTTATTGATATTACTGAGCTTGACCCTGTTGCATGTTTTCCTGCCTAACGTTTTGGATTAGTTTGCCGTCTCGACCCCTTTCCCGCTCTTTCGTTAGAATAAACACTATTACAAGAGCCTGGAGTCTTCTGCAACATGGATTCTAACACCATATCACTAGAGTTTAAACTTTAACATGACATTTCAAAATGTTTCATATGTTATCTATATTTTATTATTATTAAAATATTGAAATGTGAACCTTCTATTTCATTGCATTGCATTTTATTCACAATTTGTAGAGTGTTCCAACTTTTTTGGAATCAGTTTGTAACAAAAACTAAAAAAAAATGCACATGATTAAAGTAAGGAAACGTTTAATAGTTCACTTACGTTCTCATGTGCACACAAACATATATCTTTAAAAAACACTTCCAATTCAATCCCCACTTCCTCATAAAAGTGTCCCTTTTGGTGCTTTTGTGATATAGTCCTGCAATTCCGGGTTACTCCTGGCTTATAAGTGCACTTAACACAGTTGAGCAGCCTGCCTGAAAAAAATGCCTCTGACCACTATTGACATAGCCACACTGCTGTGCTTCCATGACACCTGCGCTCCGCCTACAGACATGCCTGGCACCTACTATGAGATGACACTGTACAAGTTTCATCTGGTTTTTAAGAGCATTGCTTTGAGACAAGTGACCAATGTGACCTCACTGCAAAGGCTCATTACTGCATGTCTTGTCTTGACTTTACAAAATAATAAATCAAATAAGTAACTAGTCCATCTGGATGAAAGAAAATGGTGTTTGGATAAAAGTGGTTTTTGGATACTGCTTTAACAAAAGATTAATTACAAATTCATTATGTCAATGGCACATATGTTGTTGTGTGTTGTAAACTGTCTTTACATTTACAGGTAATTCTGCCAGCTTTAAAAGAGTATTTGGTAACAAAAAGATATTAAACAACTTATATTATGTATATATAGGAGCAGCGTGTCGGCATAGTGGTTAGCACGGTCGCCTCACAACAAGAAGGTCCTGGGTACTCCGGTTTCCACCCACCATCCAAAAACATGTACAGTAGGTTGATTGGCGAGTCAAAATTGTCCATAGGAGTGAATGTGTGTGTGGATGGTTGTTTGTCTATGTGTGCCCTGCAATGGACTAGCAACCTGTCCAGGGTGTACCCCCGCCTCTCGAATAAACGGGTAAGAAGATGAATGAATGAAGTTCATATAGTGCTTGCTATGCCATCTTTCGGGGAATTGGTAGATTTTTAAAGATCAATTTTTAAAAAGATTTCTGGCAAAATATGAAATGCTGTCCTGTACTTTGGTTTTCCATTGCAGAGCACAATTGCACTCACATACCAGAGAAAAATCTTGAACATCAGCTGTCTCCTCCAAAGCATAGACAGATAAATAGACAAACAGATTTGAATAGCTCTATTTTGAAGGAATTGATCATTTCAGGATGGATGATGATTTTGAAAAACCAAATGATAAGAATTAATACAATAAAAATATGTAAATGAAATAAAAAGCGTGTTATGTTATTCTGTAGATTCAGATACAGAAAGTAAAATCACACTGTTATAACATTATGTTGGCAGCTTATTTTAACCACAAAGGCCACACTCCGCATAGCATCAATACTGACAGTAAATATGAACATACTAACTATAAGCATTCATAATTTCTTTTATTTATCTTCAGGGAACTGTTAAATGAAGGCATACAATGTGCATATTGTGTTTAAACACTACAAGTAAACACTATGCTTACACACTAATGGAAATCTGTAGGGAAAAAAAAAGATCAGACTACCTTGTATGATTCTCAAAACATCTGTGTCGAAATGCATTTAATGAGAAATGCTACTTTAATGAGAAATGCTACTTTAAAAGGCCATCTCCCTGGCCACAATGCTCTGCTGAACCACATTACCAACTATGTGCTGTTCCATGCCTGCAGTTACAATTTCCTCTTTTTGAGTATTGTTTAGTTCTTGCATTATTATATTGGTTTTGTAAAAAAAAATTTACATTGGATATCTACACTGTGATATACTGTTATAATTATTTGATACTCAGAATCAGATAAGGAACCCGGGAAGGCTTCTGTTTCATTTGTTGCACTTATCACATTTTAAGCTCTTATATTTTCTTATATTTTCTTGCCCAGATTTAACCTGTTAAAAATAAGTGTTAGTTTTTAACAGTTAGTGTAAATTTGGCACCATTAAGTAAAATAACAGTTCAAAAGCATAATTAGTAACTCAAATATCTGATTAGTGTCATGCCCTCCTCTGAGATTAGCGTCTCCAGCGCGCTGCCGGTGTGCGTGAGCGCGCGTGCAGCTGAGTCTCATCAAGCGCTGATTCGATTGTTTAATAAGCCGGTAGCTTTCTCCTAGGGGCCAATGGATCATTTCGCCTTTTTCCCCTGAATGTCTTTTTTATTCCATGCTCCAGTTCATGTCCAGGTTCGCGATCTTGTCTCGTCTTGTCTCGTCACGTATGGTTTTGTCACGTCTTATTTTCACGGTATTTTCTTTAGTTTAAATCTTGTTGTTTTTTTTATTTATTCTTTTAGCTTTTCTATAAATAATAAAAAAAAATAAAATGGACTTTGCAAATCCTGCGTTTAGGTGCGCTCCTTTTCTCCGATCCTGCTCCCCCCACCCTTTCTGACAGAATGATCCAACCAAGCTTGCACCCAGCGGATTGGCGGCAGCCCACACCCCCCTTTCCCGATCGCATTCCCTTGGAGATACGACGGCCGCCGTGGTAAGTGTCGGAAGTTTGTGCGTTTTTTAAATCCCAGCCACATGCTTACACCATGCCCAGAAGCAAATGTGGACTGGTGTTCTTGTGCTTAACGGGGAAGGCACTAGACTGGGTAGCCCAGTCTGGGACTTGGACCAACGTCTCAGAGAGGACCTCCTCTACCTTTTGTTTTATCTCCTCACCACATGCGACTTCCTCATCCCAGTGGAGGCTTTGGTCTTTCTGGCCCGCCCAGAGATGTGCCTGGTGGGGTCAGAGGTGGTCGAGGAGCGTCTGCCTGGTCCGGAGGTGGTCAAGGAGCGTCTGCCTGGTCCGGAGGTGGTCGAGGAGCCTCGTTCTGCTCCTGAGGAGGCCTTGGGGCGTCGTTCTGCTCCTGAGGAGGCCTGGGGGTCTTGTTCTGTTCCTGTCACAGAGGCTAGGGGGCCTCATTCTGTTCCTGTCACGGAGGCTAGGGACCACGTTCTGTTCCTGTCACGGAGGCTAGGGGCCTCGTTCTGTTCCTGTCACGGAGGACATGTTTTCATGTTCAGGTTTTTTCATGTTCAGGTTTCTCCCTCTCTCACCTTCTTCTTTTCTTCTTTCTTTTCCCTTCTGTCATGTTCTCTCGTCATGTTCAGGTTCCCACTCTCGTCATGCTCAGGTTTCCCCTTTTTTCATCATGTTCAGGTTCCCCCTCTTGTCATGTTCAGGTTCCCCCCTCTCATGTGCTCTCTCGTTCAGGTTCCGTCCTCTCATGTGCTCTCTCGTTCAGGTTCCTCTTCTCTTATGTTCTGGTTTTCCCTCTCTCATGTTTAGGTCCCCTTTCTAGTCATGTTTAGGTCCCCCTTCTCGACATGTTTAGGTCCCCCTCTCTCGTCATGTTCATGTTCAGGTTCCCCTGTCTCGTCATGTTCATGTTCAGGTTCCCCTCTCTCGTCATGTTCAGGTTCCCCTCTCTCATCATGTTTTTAGGTTCCCCTTTTCATCAGGTTCAGGTTACCCTTCTTGTCAGGTTCAGATTCCCCTTCTCGTCATGTTCAGGTTCCCCTGTCTCGTCATGTTCAGGTTCAGGTCCCCCTTCTCGTCATGTTCAGGTTCAGGTCCCCCTTCTTGTCATGTTCAGGTTCAGGTCCCCTCTCTCATCAGGTTCATGTTCAGGTCCCCCTCTCCCATCAGGTTCATGTTCAGGTCTCCCTCTCTCGTCAGGTTCATGTTCAGGTCCCCCTCTCTCGTCAGGTTCATGTTCAGGTCCCCCTCTCTCGTCAGGTTCAGGTTCCCTCTCACGTCAGATTCAGGTTCAGGTCCCCCTTCTCGTCGTGTTTGGGAACTTAATCCGTAATTAACATTGGGAACTTAATCCGTAAGCATGATGTAAACTTCTACTTTTACGCCGATGACACACAGCTGTACATCTCAGCGCGACCAGATGCGGAACGTCAGTTAGATAAAATAGAATTATGTATTAATGACATTAGAAACTGGATGTTAAGCAACTT
>JAOTRA010000006.1:3440733-3451144 GCA_026260255.1 Pseudolaguvia tuberculata | reverse complement strand
TATATATATTTGTCATTGCATTTGTTTTGCATTACAAATTAGAGAAAAACTGATGATTGATATTAGTGATGCCCACCAACTTTTTGCTAATAATGAGTCAGTCATTCCGGTGCACAAAATTGGAATGAATATTATGAAACCATTTGTGTCTCGAAGAAACATTAAACCAAAGTTAATTAAGTTGCTTTTTTTTTTTTTCTTATGAGCTTTCTGGGTCAAAATAAACCAAACAAGTACACGACTGCCTACTATGACTGTCACAGTACTTTATTGATTCATGAATTAATTCTTCTACTTCTTTTACTCACTTATTCACTAATTCAGGGTTATGGGGATCAGTTGGAGCCTATCCTAGCTCTCTGAAATGTCAAAATGCACCCTGGACATGCATGGGGAGAACATGCAAACCTCTGAACACTAAAAACTCCTTGTTTGGAAATCAAACCTGGCCCTTCCTTCTGTGAGGCAACAGTGTTATTTACTAATCCACCATGCTGAAATATATTTTCTAAATGACAAATAAATTGTAATGGTTTTTGAACAGTAAGTGTACAGTAATTTAAGTGTACAGTAATTTATTCAATTTATACCTTATGAAACATTTTTCAACAAACAAACAAACATTTTTCAATGACGATTCCTGAGGTTGGGCCTTGTGTATGAGCGCCTGGTGGCCGGGCCTTACCCCACGGGGCCCAGCCAGGCTCAGCCCAAAAGAGTGACATGGGGCCGACCTCCCGTGGACCTTAAACGACCAGTGCATTGTAGATTGGGTGCCGATCGAATATGTGGTCCCCGATGGTGTTCAGTTGTTAGACTTCTGTGCATAACAAACAATAAGTTTGAGCATAACGATGTCCATCAGTGCACATGGCACCAGGACACCCTCGGTTGAAGGTCACTGATCGACTTTAATGTTGTTTCATCTGACCTCCGGCCGTATGTCTTGGACACTCAGGTAAAGAAAGAGGTGGAGCTGTCAACTGAGCTTGGTTCACATTGTCGGCAATAAGTCAGACTTATTCCCAGTACATGTTTGACTCTGTCAGGGCTGCCCTGTATCACCGGTCTTGTTCATTATCTTTATAGACAGGATTTCTAGGCACAGCCTGAAACAGAAGGGAGTAAGGTTTGGGGGACCACAGAATTTCATCTCTGCTTTTTGCAAATGATGTTGTCCCATTGGCTCCATCAAGTCAGGACCTTCAACGTGCACAGGATGGTTTCCAGCAAAATGTGAAGCGGCTGGGATGAGAATCAGCACCTCCAAATCAGAGACCATGGTTCTCAGTCGGAAAAGCATGGCTTGCCCATTTCAGGTTGGTGGTGTGATCTTGCCTCAAGTGGAGAAGCTTAAGTATCTTTGAATCTTGTTCATGAGTGAGGGACAAATGGAATGGGAGATTGACAGGAGAATTGGTACATGTTCTGCAATAATGCGGTTGATGTACTGATCAGTCGTGGTGAAGAAGGAGCTGAGCTGTAAAATAAACAAGTATTTACCAATTAATCTAGGTTTTACTCTCACCAATGTCCTTGAGCTTTGGGTCATGACTGACAGGATAAGATCCTGGATACAGCTGGCCAAAATGTTTTTTCTGCACAGGGTAGCTGGGCGCTCCCTTAGATAGGGTAAGGAGCTCGGTCACCTGGGAGTAGAGACGCTGCTCCTAAGCATTGAGAGAAGTTGGCTGAGGTGGTTTGGACTTCTGTCCCAGGTGCCTCGCAGATGCATCCAAGCAAAGGTGTTTAGGGCACGTCCCGCTGGGAGGAGGCCTTGAGGAAGACCTATGTCTCTCGGCTGGCCTGGGAGCACATGTAAAAAGTGTATGTTTGGTCATCCCTGCTTGGACTGCTGCGCTCATGACAAGGTTGTTTTTAGAGGATACGAAAGACAAAAGAACGAACAGCCGGGGAATGTAGAAGGGAGAGAAACCATAGCAAGAAAAGGAACAGGGGAAAAGGGAACATAAACTATGTGCAGATAGGAGCAAGAGCAAAGAGACACTGACAAAGACCACCCACAGAACTGCAGAAAAGCGTAGAGGGATCCAGGAAGAAAGAAAACAATACATACAATACAAAACAGAAAATAAGCAAAAACTTAACAGAGACAATGACCAGGTCAGAAAAACAGAAAAAACAGAAAAACAGTTAAAGGAGTTACTCTTGACAGAAACAGATACTAAAACCCGGGGTCCAGGTCCATAAATATCACACAACATGTCCTATTTGGGTGGATCTGGAAACCCAACACAGACCACGGTGTCCTTCCCCAACCCAACCTGAGACTTTCCCACGGGCGATGCTGAAGTCATGGACGGAGCAGAAGGGGACACTAAAGGAGGAACCGAAGGGCACATTAAAGGGATGGACCGAAGCAGACACTAAACAAGGGACCGAAGGGGACACTGAAGGGAACGAGGGTGACTCTGAAGGGACCAAGGAGGACTCTGAAAGGACTGAGGGGGACTCTGAAAGGACCGAGGGGGGCTCTGAAGGGACAGAGAGTGACTCACAAGGGACCAAAGGGGACTCAAAAGAGACAAAAGGGGACTCAGAAGGCACAAAAGGGGACTCTGATGCAGACGCAGACGAGGGCTCAGATGCAGACGAAGGCTTAGATACAGACGCCTATGAGGGCTCTGACGGAAACGCAGACAAAGGCTCAGATACAGATTCAGACAAGGGCTCAGACGCAGACAAGGGCTCTGACGCAGACGAGGGTTCTGATGCAGACGCAGAGGGTTCTGAAGCAAACATATCCTCTGACTCACAAGGTCCCTAAAAGACCTCCAATATCCAATACAAAAAGTGGCCCAGTCCCACAGGTTGCCGCCAATAAAAGTCCCAGACAGGGGCTATAGCCAATAATGCCTCATCGCGTAACAAAAGTAAAACAAAACTCAGACTTAGCTCTCGCCAATGAGAACTGATGAGAGTGCGCGAAAAAGCGGCGATACTCAGCAACAAAGTCCAGACACCGTCCCTGGTTTGTTCCCAGTGAACCTTACTGGAAGGGGACGGCACTAGCAATCGGGCTAGGAGATTTGCCTGTCCGGTTAGTGATTGCATGGCCTGTGTATGCAGACGAAGTGTGGCGACAAGCTGGCTAGCTTCTGTAGCATCAAATGCTATCGCTATCTTCGCTTACCGGACCAACAAAAACTCAGCGCTAAACAGCTTAGTTACAGTGTTCATCACCTTACTTCCCGCTGGATCCATGAGTGGTGGGTTATTCTGTAACGATGAGGCAATGAAGAGAGCAGGATCCATTTGTGCAGTAAAGTGAAGGTTTTATTTATAGAAGGGTGCAGATATATTTACAGTGAACAAAACGAAAACAAAACATACAGCTCAATTGAATAGTTGTTTGAAAGTGTTGAGTGAATCGCATATGGTTGTTCTTGCGTCATGGATCCGGCTAACCCTACAATAGAATAACAGGTCTAAAACCTGTAGAAAACTTAAGGCACATGACTTTCTTTTTCCTTCCAAGGAGCTTGGACTCTTGTGTTCTTGAGGCATTGGTCATTGCTAAGTAGAAAATTTAGCAATGGATTTATCACCACAAAAAACAGTCCTCTAACTCTGATATTCAAGATTTCTTTACAAAGAAAAATGGAATGATTAACTGCTTCTCCATTTTCAGTTGAGAGGAAATAAAGGATTCTTGTCACATGACCCACAGTGCACTGTGATTTGAATAGACGATTTCAACCAGTCTTGTTTAACGGCGCGGTGCACGGTTGCCAGAGAGAAGTTTCCAAGTTTGTTTCTATTTTTCTGTAGCCTCCTTCAAAAGATCTTTGTACATTTCAAACACCAAAGCTTTTAGCTTGGTGTAGGTCTAATTCCTTGGGAACTACCTTAGAGAATGAAGGTTAATAGTAAAAAGGAGGAGGAAGTGTGGTTTTTTGGCACAGACAGTAGTTTGTCATTATTGTTTAAATTGTCTGGTCCCCGGATGCGAAAAGACATCATCAGGCAAGTGGTTTGTCAATATTTCCCCGTCCTCACAATAAGCTCTGCTAGACTTTTCAATTATGCATGCTATAAGAGAATTATTCCACACTTGATGGGTGCTCGCTCGATGTAAACCACTTTGCTCTTCTGACACTCAACAGAGGCAAAATTACCTAAGAACCTGGTGTGAATATAGGGCACATGCTGAACACAATACAATTTAGTCTCTCATTGCTGACAAATATTGATGCTTTTTATTTAGTGGACATTTATTCATCCCAAAAGTGAAATGTCAAAATGTGTTTGCTGCTAGAGTAAAGCTGAATTGATTTATTTAATTATAAACAGGAAAGACTGTTATGACTGCAGTGTTGTTGTGCAATGTAAACATGCCTAAAGCATCTTTGAGATAGCTAATGTGATTAACTGCCTTCCCACACAGATACACACTCTGGTTTTGGAGCAGGCAGCTGGATTGAGCCAGAAAAATGTGCCCATGCTATTAGCCTGTGACACATAACGAGCAGCTGCCTTTAATCTTTGTCTGATCCCATAAGCCATGATTATTTCCTCTGCTTATGGCAGGAAATGAGCACAAATAAATCATATTTCGATTGGAATAATGGAGATTCATTTCGAAACATACAGGTCCAGATTACAGCAGAGCTCGTGCATCAGATAGATCGCCATAATGTTGTCACACTAACATGCCCAGATGTGAAAATGTGCTGGTGGTGAGATGTGGGTATGAATAGCTGATACATGTTCATCAGTTTCCTGTCAAGTAATCTACTTAGCAAATAATGTATGATATTGGTAGCAACGAGAGGATAGATAGTGAGAGTGAAAGAATATGAAAGAAGTGAAAATAAAACTGATAAAGCATTTCTGCCAAAATTAAATAAAATCACACCCTCTTCATGTCATCAGCTGTTGTTCTTCTTTGTATTAGGGTTGTGAGAAACGCTCTTTTTGCACCAACACACAGATAGATTCTCAGTAGCATAATTTAAAACAGTCCCTCATTAACACATAACCTTGGCTAATCATCTGATTAAAGCCGGCGGTTTGAACACTTCCACTGCATAAAATAGAAACTCTGAGATTTCAAGAACAATAATTACAATTAAGTGGGTGACAATAATTATAAAACCAGGAGGATCTAATGATATAACTCATATTATTCTCTGCTCTGCCTCTACTTTTTTTACTTATTTACTTTATAACATCATTTATATTTTATGTAATAAACCATAATTTTAGACGCAATATGGCAAAACTATTGGAATACAGGTTTTAGGAACATTTGGGCAGTGGTGGCTCAAATGATTAAGGTGCGGAATATTTGAGCCTGTCTTTTGTCCCCAACTTTCTAAAGTTGGAAATGCCAATAAATACCATTTAACTTTATGTTGTATGGTGTATAAGCATGTGACAAAGTCAAATAATACGTCAAAATTGTTTTCAGCAGGGGTGAGCTTACAGGAGACACGGGTGGAGCTTTGGAGGAGAGCCTTGTCCTTTAACTAAGAGGTCGTCGGGTCTGGGTGACCTAATGAAGTTGCTGTGGTGAACCGAAGGTCAAAGTCAAAGAGGTGTAATTGTCATTTCAACCATATATGACAGAGGAGTATACAGTGAAATGAAATTCTGTTTCTCCAGAACCATGGTGCTACATACAAGACAAAATAAATGCAGACACAGGACAAGTGCAGGACATACAGTTACAGTTAAGCATTTGGCAGACGCTCTTATCCAGAGCGACTTACATTTGTTCTCTTTTTTATTTTACATCTGAACAAGTGGGGGTTAAGGGCCTTGCTCAAGGGCCCACAATGGTTGCTTGGTGGAGGTGGGACATAAAGTGACAACAACAAGAATATAAATACAGAGACAACAACTAATAGAAATTTAACCGAGAATAAAAAGCAGAGATGAATTTCTGTGGTAAATATAACGGTCTGCATCTAACAGTCCCAGACTCCACTGACAATGAGCAGCAGGCAAACACCAGCAAAGAGTTCTTACACTGTTCCTGGGTGATGTTAGCTTAATGGCGTCCGGAACGCTGCCATGTCTTCGTAAAAACAGATGTCAACACAGCTGTCAATAAACTCATGCAGTGGTAGTCGTTTGCTGGAGTCTGATGCAGTCTGGTTTAATTTCCAGGCAGCAGACAATAGCTGGTTTGTTTTAGCTTTGCACGGACACCTGCCTTCCTTCTGTGCATCCGCTTTCTCCCCAAACGACGCAGTGATTGTCATAAAGGACTTCTCAGCGGAGTCAATCCAGCTTGAACGAGCTTGGTGAGGGGTGAAGCAGTTGAACCGCCTATTAAAATTAGTGAACCCCAAAAACTTTTGTAACTCCTTTGTGGGCTTCAGCTGGGGCCAGTCCCTAACTGGTTAGACCCGACTGGACTCTGAGACCTGAGAGCTTATGAGTTTATATTGACTAAGATCTTTTCTAAAAAAAATGGGCGAATGTGACCGTTACCTAGGGTTTTCTCAATGCAGTTAGCTAAGGCCAGTGATTTGTGCTAGGATATGGGGTAAATGTGGCTTTTAGGCTGGGCTGTGTTAGGCATAAGATTGATACAGCAGTCATAGAAGCGACGGGGTGGAAGCTCGACAGCCCTCTATTTACTAAAAACCTTGGCTAGATCGTGGTAGACAAGAAGATCATAGGGGGACAGACTAAGGTGGATAAACAAAGGAGCTGTGCTGCTAGGATCTTGCTAGATAAACAGGTGTGCTGACAAGACCACTTGCGTATTCTTTTTCCCTCCAAGAAATGATGGGCTAATGGAGCTGTAGCCATGGGAAGCCCAGAATGAGCGGTGTCTTAGGGGCAGTAGCCAAGTGGAAAGAAATAGTCTGTACTAGTTCAAGTTCACTAAGGCAGAGTACAGCAACAACTAATAGGCCTAAATCGGGCACAATAAAAAATATACATTGACTTACTTTTGCAAGGAGAGGTGCGGGGCCTAGCAGGGCACTGGGCGCATTGGTGATTAGGTGTGCCACAATAGAGGCAGAGGTTTAAGCGTCGTTGTCACTGTTTCTCCTCCTCAGACAGTTTATACGATCCCACCTGCATGGGTTCTTCTACGTGGGGTAAGGGGTGCTGAACTGGGAACTGGAAAGTGGTTGTATAGCAGATTGTCAGTTTAGATTGCATGATATTAATCGCTTTTACTGCTACAGTTCAGCCTGCAAGTTTAATAATATTAATCCTGCGCAGTAACAGGAGTTGCTTCCAGAGTCGCTAAAGCATTGAGGCGCTCCTGGAAGACTGCAGAGATTGGGAAAGCAAGTCAAGTGTCGCTTGAAGCTGGGTCAATTCTGCTGGATTCGGAGTTGGCAAAGTATTCTGTAAAAAAGGTGTGGAAGTAGAATCTATGTTGCAGAACACTCCAGCAAAGAAAGTTCGAAACAATAGTGTTTTTTCCAATGGGTGGTTTATTCCATCGGGGGAAGCAGGCATAACATCAGAAATTGTTGTCGTAAACAAGAGTACCTGGCCTTTCTTGCTATAGAGCCAACATGATGTCCCACTGAACTGAATTAATTTATATCAAATCAAAATTGGTTATTGTAACAAACTGGGTGCAGACAAAGCAGCAGAATCCATGATGCAGAGTTTATAATACAATTTTATTTGGGAAAGGGATAGAGAAGGCAAACAAGTCCAAGGCAAAATCCAAATGAGTAGTCAAGTCGCAAAGCAAAAGGTCAAATATCCAAAGAGTAATCCAATTCAAAGTAGTACAGAAATGCTTAGCAAGGCCTAGGGCAACAATACTTCGCAATCAGCCTTAGGAGGCCACCTGCTTATATAGGCAGCCCACGCCCACTTAACTCAACCAGGAAGTAGATTCCTAGAATTCGGGTGAGGGCGCCCTCTGCAGGCGGTCCTCCAAAGGCATAGTCCTTACAGTTATTAATAAATATAAATAATAAGGCTCTATTAAAATGTTAATTAGTGGGTTAGATGTTTATAATTTGGTTTATTAATATTTAAAAAGAGGTAAAGAATATAGACCCAAGTTCAGGCTCAAACCTGTGATATGGTATGCTTTAAATTCATACCAACCTCAGTATTGCATTCAATACACAGTGCTTGTACCACAGACAAATCCCAAACTTCATCATTTTTATTCATTCATCTTCTAACCTGCTTTTTGTGGCTCCAAAATACTTGCATGCAAGTTAGCCATGCCTACTTATTTACAAGCGGAAGTATATACAGAATTTCAGAAATAAATCTTTTGATTCTTTGATAATGGTATATATGATCATGCTCGTACAAAATTATATTACAATAATAATAAATGCTTTAAAAAATCATTAATATTTATTGTTTTAATGGTTTTCTTATGTCATTCATTGTGCCTGGAAAGTCAAAGTAGTGTTCTTCTCAAGTAGTGTTTTTCACAGGCAAACACACGCTGTTAGATATCGAATGCAGCATTTCCAATATTACACAGATGCTCAGAGGCTGCAGCAGCCTAAAGGTAAACTCGAAGAGGAAATTGCAGGGATTTGATTTAGCCCACAGGCTTTGGAATTTGCTGATAAGGACAGCAGATATATTAGGTGTCAACATGGGAGGGATGATTGACTGGAGGGAGATGCAATCAAAACAACAGCAAAGAATTATAAAGAATCTCTTTTTCTAAAAAGCAAACATTTTTCTTTATAAACAACGACAGTGAATGCAGGGTCTCAGTAATATGTTAGCATTTTTAAACCATCAAAAGACTCAAAGCTATTTTTTTCTTGTTTTTTCAATATAGAGACATGGAAAGTTGACCTAGAAATAAAATTGGTTGTGGGTCAATGCAGGCAGTCAGTGACATTTAGCATGCAGCAAATGTGTGAAAAAAATGCACAATATTTTGCAACTGGTACATGAAAAGAAATTTTCTTTAATGGGCTGCTTAACATTAAACGATTAAGTTAAATCACCATGAACATGTTTTACTTTTTCTAGAACTCTACTCTTATTCAGAATCAGTCACAAAGCAAAGAAACAACAACACTAAATTATTCAGTGTCATGGTTAGTAGAAAGCAGCTATTTTTTTATCACTGACTCATACTGAAACAAGAGTATTTGGTTATAGAATCCCGTGTTTTCTTAAAATTGTACTTTATTACTGTTTTAAAAAAATGCTAATTACATTTATTGGTTATTGTTAAGGTGGTTAAACCAAAAGAAAAACCCTATACAACATTTACTTAACATTGAAAAATGACAGAGAGAGAGCAAGTGAGATACTAAAAGTGGAGCAAGAGTGCAAGAGAGCAAGAGAAAGAGAAAGGCTGGGGGAGTCAGAAAGATAGGAGGAGAAAGTGAAAGGAGGGGGAGTCAGAAAGATAGGAGAGAGCAAGAGAGAGAGAGAGAGAGAGAGAGAGAGAGAGAGAGAGAGAGAGAGAGAGAGAGAAAATTGTTGATAGGAAAAATAAAAGACATCCTTGCAACAACTCTCAATTATGACATTATGAAAAAGATGAGTTGTAGGACTCCACAGTGAGTTACTGTACACAACTCTGCACATTTAAGTATTTAAGTGACAAAACTGACATTTATCATGCTCGACTGTGAAAATGAAACAACAATAACTTTAAGGTCTTTATCAGAAAAAAGCACATTGATTAGTGATTCATCACCATGCTGTGCAAATGTAATTAAGTAAAAAAATATCCCAACTCAAATTGGGCTTGTTTGAAAGGTCAGAAGCCAACATGTTCGTTTAGTGTAATTGCATATGATTACGAATTGGGCCGTGGTGATGCATTGTAATGCATTATTAATGAACACCAGAGGATGTAAGCACAGAAGCTTGACCTATTCTGTAGTCATATTCAAAATGATATGGCTTGTCAATATTTTTGATCATAACATGAATACACACAGATTATACAGAAGAGGACAACAAGATAGAGATATGTTAGTGAGGTTATTTAATCAATTTCTAATTGCATTTATTGCTAATAAGTTAAAGGAAGCAGCAGCTGTTTGAAGCTCCATTATACTCTTCACTAACCATGTGCAAAGTGCTAGCCTCTAATCCTGAGTGTCATAATAAGATGTTGATGGAGCTTAATACTGTACAATAAGCCACAAGAATGATAAACAAGATAAACAAGACAACTAAGATCATATGCAAAGCAGTGTGCAGACTCTCCTACCATTTAATAATGGGAAAGTTTTATAACATCTTTAAGACTCACTGACATAAATATGTTAATTGACTGTAACAGGCTTCAGATGTAAACAAAAAAGGCATTTTTAATTGCATAGTATAAAAGTTGCAGACTTTAATAAAGATGTTCGAGGATGCCAGCAATTTCAAAAGAAAACTTGTGTGTGTGTGTGTGTGTGTGTGTGTGTGTGTGTGTGTGTGTGTGTGTGTGTGTGTGTGAGAGAGAGAGAGAGAG
>JAOTRA010000006.1:3423209-3437638 GCA_026260255.1 Pseudolaguvia tuberculata | reverse complement strand
ATGATTATCTCTCTGGCTTCTGGTAACAACCTTGGATCTGTCTACGTTTACGTCTGTGCACCTCGATTTGGATTTGTTTATGATTATCTCTCTGGCTTCTGGTAACAACCTTGGATCTGTCTACGTTTACGTCTGTGCACCTCGATTTGGATTTGTCTACCTATTTCCCTTTCTCTGTCTAATAAAAGATCTGGACTATTTAGAACTGTGTCTGCATTTATTGATCCAGCTAATCCACAAACGTCACATCGTGATTTGCCATGTAATTTTTACTCTGAAAATCTATTAAGTATTACATATTAGTACTGCTGCCTTGTTGAACATGTAAATAATCTTTATTAGTTCAAACAAAATCTGTGTCGTATTAGTAACAATGTTAATATAATAGTCCTAAAAAATCTTTTGGTACTAAAGATTTTGGTAATACACATGTGCTCATATATTCTTGAGACCTGCTTTAATTACGGGCTGCCCCAACAGTTGAGCATTAGGTTCTGATGAGGATGGTATTACATAATTAGAACAGGCTTAAATAGATTAGAAAATTACCAACAAATGTGATGCAGCACATGCCAGTTTGAATAACATATTAAAATGCAAATTCCAAAGGCAATGAATCAATACTTCAATCAACACCACTAAAACAATCAGTGTGACATCATCAGCTTTGCTCAGAATTCTGACAGCTGAAAAAAGCCAAAGGTAAAGCGTCTTATAGTATATTACCTTAACCAAAAGAAAATGGCCTGAGACGTTCTGCTGTGCTATACCTTCACTGTTCCAAAGAGTGAAAAGTATTTCAAGGCTGATTTAATGTCTGTGTTGAGCTAGGGGGTCAGCTCCAGCAGTCTTGCTTCAGTGTGTTTTGCTAGATAAGAAAAGGGAAAATTCTGGCCCAGAGAATATCAGGTTAGGAATTGATCGAGCTGGAGACGGCATGATCTACAGTCTCATCAGGCTCAAAGATACTCACTGACACACACACTCATACACACACTCATCCACATCCACACGCAAACATGATGAGCCTGTGAAACTGGATGTTAACATTGTCTTCCTTAGGCTGTCACCTTTGTTTCTGAAAGAGCAGTGAATCCGGCAGAGCTAGAAGCCCTAAGTCATTTAAATGAAATGCGAAAAGAAATAGAGACACTGAACCAATTTTGGTTCCTGCTGGAATAAAGATTTTTTAAATAAAAAAAAAGCATTCAATATCCGCGTCCTTTTTAAATAGTATTTAATTCTCTTACACTCAAACACTTTATTATGCAAATGTTTCACTGTGGCTTGATTATTGCAGTATCTGTTGCTTTTTGCATACTTCAATACCAGGAAATAACTTTATTTACTTTTGAAATTAGCTTGGGATAACATTCAGCCAGTGTAAAATAAATAACCTGCCTAAACACAGAGAATACCTTGCAGCACTGTAAAAACAGTCAAGTTATACATTTTTTAGATTGTTTATTCATTCATCTTCTAACCCTCTTTCTCCCTAATTTCAGTGTCATGGGGGTCTGCTAGCCTCCTATGGACTCACTCCTATGGGCAATTTTTGGACTGTGTACACACAAATCCACACAAGCGCAGGGAGAACATGCAAAATCTGAACAAAAAGATCTTTTGCCTGGGAATTTAACCGCACACCTTATAGTTTTAGTTTGGCATTTGGCAGACACTCTTATCCAGAGCAACTTACATTTGGTCTCTTCTTTACAACTGAGCAATTGTGGGTTAAGGGCCTTGCGCAAGGGCCCACAGTTGTTGTTTGGGATTTTAAACCCGGTCTTTCTGGTATTAGTCCAATACCTTAACCACTAGGCTAACACAGCTTCTTGCCGTGAGGTGACCGTGCTAACCAACCTTGTATAGAAACACATCATACTTAATTTAAATTAAAAATAAATTAGTTTAATAACTCGATAGGATACTAGCTTTGAAAATGCCCAAAATGCATCTGGTGCCTGCAAGAATTATTAACATGAAGAATAAAGAGCATAATCTAAAAGAAATGTTACCATTTTCAATTTATTAATATACTAATTTACAGGTAGATTCAAGATTTTCTACAAACAAAGTTGTTGACTGATCATTCCTTATCCAGCCATATTCAGATTATATGATATCTGTTTTTAAAGTATAGTTATTGTCAATTCACTAAAGGAAATGTTCTGCTAAGCCTGCACATACAATGTGAGAGGAAGCTTTCTATTTTTCAAAAAGAATCCAGGAAATGAATATAGCAGTCAATCAGAATGCTTTTGAAAGCCACTCTCCTGCTTCACAACTTGGCCTTTCAGTCAAATAAGCTGCTTTTTACAGCCTTTTAGAAGAGGCAGAAGCCTATAATAATGCTTCTAATGGAAGAAAAGAAGTTACTCCCTCTTAAAGCAGAGTATTAAATACATATCCTTATACACAACTTTACTGGAAGCATTTGAACAACTTCAGAGTAACCATTGTAAGTCCCAGCACTACCAAGTTATCACTGTTTGACCCCTAAAAAAGCCCTAATTGCCCAGTTGTATAATGGAATAAATGTAAGTCGATCTGAATAACTGCATCTGGCAAAACTACAAGCTGTTTGTAATTCTAAAAGACAACAGATGGACTTAAGGCCTGTCCAGGATGTGCCCCTGCCTTTCAATTCTGCCTATGGGAATAACAAGGTCAGAAGATGAATGAATGAATGAATTAAAGGATTGCAGGGTGAATAAATTGCAAAATGAACAATTTGATATTGCTCACAAAAAGCACAGCGTGCTAGTAATTATATAGTCTAGACGCAGTTCTGTTCAAAATACTTTCAATAATAAATATTAAACTCATTGCTTCCTTCTACACATTCCCACAGTCTCCTATGAAAATCTCTGCCATGTTTGTTTGTCACCACCACTACGCCTCCAGTTCCGGACTGCGGTTTCACAGGTACCTGAGCCAAGTCAGCGGCTGCTTATTGATTCTTAAAATAGGGGCAAAGTTTTACTTTCGATTGTTGGATCATTGTGTTGGTTTGTCCTGTATGTACAGTGGTGTGAAAAAGTGTTGGCTGCTGATAAAGGTTATAAAGCCATTTCTAAAGCTTTGGGACTCCAGCCAGCCGGCCAACCAAAATTACCCCAAGAGCGCAGCGACAACTCATATAAGAGGTCACAACAACATCCAAATAATTGCAAGCCTCACTTGCCTCAGTTAAGGTCAATGTTCATGACTCTACCATACAAAAGAGACTGGGCAAAAGTGGTCTGCATGGCAGAGTTCCAAGACAAAAACCACTGCTGAGCAAAAAGAACAAAAAGGCTTGTCTCAGTTTTAGCTAAAAACATCTTGATTATCCCAAGACTTTTGAGACAATACTCTATGACTGACGAGAACTTTTTGGAAGGTGTGTGTCAGATTACATCTTGCGTAAAAGTAACAACGCATTTCAGAAAAAGAACATCATACCAACAGTAAAATATGGTGGTGGTAGTGTGGTGGTCTGGGGCTGTTTTACTGCTTCAAGACCTGGAAGACTTGCTGTGATAAATGGAAACATGAATTCTGCTTTCTACCAAAAAATCCTGTCTATCAGGAAAAGCTGAATGCCCAGCCATCTGTTTGTGACCACAAGCTGAAGCGAACTTGGGTTCTGCAGAAGGACAATCATCTAAAACACACCAGCAAGTCCACCTCTGAATGGCTGAAGAAAAACAAAATGAAGACTTTGGAGTGGCCTAGCCAAAGTCCATACCTGAATCCTATTGAGATGCTGTAGCATGACCTTAAAAAGGCAGGTCATGCTCAAAAACCCTTCAATGGGGCTGAATTACAACAATTCTGCAAAGATGAGTGGACCAAAATTCCTCCACAGCGTTGTAACAGACTCATTGCAAATGCTTGATTGCAGTAGTTGCTGTTAAGGGTGGCCCAACCAGTTATTAGGTTAAGGGAGCAAACACTTTCTCACACTGGGCCATGTAGTTTTGAATTTTGTTTCCTTTTAATAAAAAAAAAACCTTCATATAAAAACTCTGGGGTTTTTTTTGTGTGGATTCTCATGTATTTTCATCGAGCTCGTTTTTGCACCCGTTTCGACTCTCGCTTTACCTTTTTTTTCTGGCTTGTCACAACCGTTTTTGGGCACCCGTTTTACGGTTGCATTTTACAGTTGTGTTTTTCCTTAATAAATCCCCATTCACCTACCATCTGTATCTGGGTTTTCTGTCCCTGCTTGTTCTGCATGCCCAACACCTGACAGAATGATCCAACCATCGAAGAACCCAGCAGACTGGTGTAAGCTTTGGCCCCAGGAGGAAGAACCAGGACTTTCCATAGATTTGTTTTGGAAGGGAGTATTTACATGGACTACGGGATTGAGCCTATCAGAGAGAAATTACCTCTACACTTCTAGGCCTCATCTAGCTCTCCAGGCGTTTTAGTGTCCTGTGGACTCAACCTGGCCCCAGGACTGCCATAGGCCTGGTCCTCCCTGCGACCTGCCTTCATCCATGTTTCTGTTTCTCTCATCTGGTTCTGTCCATGTCTGTTCCTTTTCAGGTTTTGTTCAGGTTATTTTAGTTCTATTACTAGATTTTGTATCATGTCAAGTTTGTGCTAGAACCCACCTGAAGATACCTAGTAGAAAACTTAGAGGCATTCATAGAGGGAGGGGTATTGTCACGCCCCTCTCTGTCTTCGGCATTATGCTTCAATTTCTAAACCGGGGTTTTGCTTTTGATTCTTGGATCATTGCATTTTGTTTTGTTGGTTGATACTGTATGCTCTGTATTCACGTTTATTTTGGTTGTATGTATGCTCTGGTTCTTGCTTAATATCATTGTAAATTGTTTCTCGGTTCTTGTGTATTGTCTGTGCGCTCGTTTTTGTACCCGTTTTCCTGTGCCATTTTTGGTTCTCCTTTCTTCTATTAAACTTTCTTCCAGCATAAACTCTGCAAAAGGGTTTGATAAATCTCTGACTTCTTCTCGTTCCCGGTGCATGACAATATTCTGAGAGTCTGGACTGTTTGAACAGTAAGAGGTATCTTTAGAAAGTTTTTCTATTTGGTTTAAAGATGATCAAGACCAAAATGTCTGTTATTATAATTGGTGGTTATACAGAGTCTCAAAGAGTTATAAAAATCTATAAATTTAACCTAACCTAACCTAACCTTTAACCTTATTTTGTATTTTTTTGCATTTAGGAATTGCAAGTACCATAATTTTCAGTGACATAGCAAGAGTTTAAGGCACCCATGGTCTTATTTGACATCAGGATTTGGGGAAACTGAATAGCCTCTACGTGAAGCTATAGCCTGCAGAGATGCTGTCTCCCTGTCAGACCAATGTCTAGGATGGGGTTTTTTTTTGTTCAAAAACACATAACATATCCTTTGTGCACATGGCTCAAGCTTTCAAAAAAATGTTACATAGAGTGGAGAGTTGACTGAGAAAGAGAGGCCCATGTGTTCTGCTGCACTCCTATTTGCATTGCATATCCAATCACCACTCAAAGTTGTCAGCTATGCTAATTAGCTCCTTGGCAGCCATTCTTTTCAAGCACACATTACTGTCTTGACTAACATCAAAGAACTGAGAAGTTTCGAAAGACAAGACTTCATGACAATTGACAGTTTTACAATGTATTACACCATTACCGGACGAGCAATTATGCTTTTTTTCAATCATCAAAAAAGTTACAGCACTTAGATTTCTTTGCACTTTTAAATCAAAGCAGTTCAAGAGAAAAAATAAAGTACTTCAAATATCCTGTGCCTACACACAATCCAGCTTTGTAACCGTTCTTTTCTAACTATGTCACTAAAGCATGAAAAATACACCGAAAAAAGAGGTTATAGTTTAAATTTATTGAAAAAACACTAATTGTTGAACTGTCCTGACCTGTATTTGTTCTCCAATCTTTCATATTTCTGCAGCAACAGTTGCATCCATTTGTTTTCTTTTCATTATGAGTATTACACAAACAGACATCTTTCACTTACACCTAGTCACTTCATATGTTTAGTTTGATGGGATGACTATTTGATTCATATGTAAATGCCACCTGAAACACATTAGAGACGAATGTGAATCTGATTGGCCAAGCCAATTCAGGATAGATGAGATGCATTTCTGACAAAACAAGACAAGTATAAATATATCCATCTGTTTAAACCACATGTGTCAGCACTCGTCCCCTCCTACACTGCACAGAAGTATGTCTCTCAATTTAACACTCTTGTTTACCGGTATAGCATGGCGAAGATGAGTCACTTTATTAAATTAATTTGCAGGTTCACATCAAGATATTAAAAGGCCCACTAGTGTTCTAGCTCTCATCCATAATTCTTAAAGTTTAATATTGTTGACGGCGATAAGGCCGAGTATGCTGTAATAATTACTGCCTTTTGCTACATATGCATTGTTGCATGTTTACTCTTGTTTTTTACTGCATTCGCCAATCCTAATAAAGAATAATAATGGTGGCTGCTATTTTAGGTCAGTAAAAATATTTGCATTTGCATTGGAATAGAATATTTAAAGAACCTGAAGATCCTGTTTAGGCAAATTCGATAGCTATCGCATCATAAGAATGCACCAAAAGCGGCCACGCGTAAATAGGCCCTTAATATCTACTTCTGTTTCTAAATGTCACAATATAAGGCGCTTGGATAAAATTATCAATCCCTCACCACATCAAGAATTACAATGACCAATAAAAAAAATCTGTCTGCGTGCTATAAGAAAAGTGGCACAGCTGAGTAGGAATGTGTGTGACATGGACTCAAAATGAACGGTATAAACAATATATTGAAAACCTACCTTATAGCAAAGAAAAAGGAGAATGTCCTTTACATGCTAAAACAAGTACAAGACTAGCAATATGAAATCCACAATACACACAGGAGACAATATTTGGCTTTTACCATATTGGCATGCATCTATATTCTGTAGCATTAAGTTGGATCATTAAGTTTGGAACAGTTCCAAAAAGACATAGTATGTCATGGCTGTAGTAGAGGTATTCAAGTGTTCTGTATAAAGACCTGACCCAATAAACACAATTGGGAAACATGGATGTGATGGTCAGGTATCATAATACTTTTGCCCATATAGTAAATACTTATATAAGTGGAACCACTGGTAAGAAAGCACAGATAATCCCTTCATATGTTATAGTAACAATAGAAATCTTTAATACTTTAAAAACAGGCATCTCTTTTCAAGATGTCCCTGGTCATTAAAACAGCAATGAGTCACTAAAACACTTCACTTCAGGACAATTATTTGTTGTATGTGCCTGCTAAATGAATATACATGTCATACACATATACCTACATATTTATATTTCATGTTTTTCACTTTCATCAATGCCAGGTCACATGATTAACATTTGTGTTTATAGGAATGCGTCTTTGGGGAATTGACCAATTGTGTGGTGATTTTTGTATGTGAAATATCATAAACTTCTGTCTAACATTACATCCGCAATGGTGATGAGTCCATATATTTTTTTTTCAGTGACATAGCAAGAGTTTAAGGCACCCATGATCTGACATCAAAGACCGAGTATATTATATACTCGTATGCGAATCGATATTGTGAGGACTGGTTTTCCGTTGGATCGCCTGGAGAGGGCGCCATCGTCCGAGTTTTAGCAAGTTGCTTCCTGTATCAGCCATTAGGGCGTGGCCCATCTATATAAGCAGATGGAACTTTGAAAACCATGTAAAGTATTGTTGCCCTAGGCCTTACTAAGCGATCCTTGTGTTATATGTTTTTTCTGACCTTTGGATTACTGACTTTGTGCTTGCTACTCGATTACTCTCTTTGAACTACGTTTTGGATTTGTCTGCCTTCCACTTCCCCTTCCCAAATAAACTCTTACTTATCTCTGCAACATGGATTCGGCTAATCTGTCTACCACGGGATCGTTACAGATATTCTGATTGCCTTTAAGCATTTTCCACTGTCTTTTTGCCTATCCTTCATTTTTAATAATTGACTAATACTTTGAGATTTTCTATTTAGGATGGTGTTAATGAAGGCATAGTCTCACCTAATCACTCTTAGAATATGAGCAAAATTGAATGAGCTGAATTTCATGATTAGTTTTCTGGCAAACATGTCCAACCCATACATTTAAAACAAAGAATCCACAGTTTTATAGGTATAAAATAGAAAGTCCATATCCATACAAGCAAACACACTGACATGAAATTTAATGGAGCGCCATCTTAGTTATGAAGCGGATTATTGTTTGTTAAAAGTTTAATATGTCCGAGTTCCTATGTCGAGTATATCTGGTGGAATACTTTCCAAGTCTTGTTCTTTGTTCCAAGTCTAATGAGGTATCCCGAAGTCAGAGTTAATCTTCGTGTTTCAGTTTTGTTTTCTAGTCAGTGTGTTTGGTTGTACTACCTGAAATAAAGCGTGCTCTCGTGTCTTGGATCCTAAATCTGCCTTATCTCGTAACAGAAACCTCCTACTGTGCAAATCTGCCGTAGGCTAATAGTATCCAATTTCCATTAAAATTATCTAAAAAATATAAACTCTGATTATTATTTTATGAACATGAATTTGACTGAGCAAAATTCAGGCTTTGAGGCCGAGGTTGATAAAAGATTTCTAGCATCCACTGTTATTAACAGCAATAATGTTATATAGTTGTTGTATAATTGTTTTAAATGTAATTATTAATTATAAATTGTTAATAAATGGCTTAATTGTAAAATGGTTAATTGTACATTTTGTAGGCAGATGTTTAGAAAGATTGTGTGCCTTGTTTTACCATATTTAACTATGAATCTCATGAAATGTAATACACTATGCCTCTTTAGCCTACTGATCAAATAACCCCTTTTTGTAGCCATGACATATTTTATGTCTTTCTTTTGACTTGCAACCTCTCCAGTGTAAGTAAGCTGGCTACGCTTGCATGATGTTCAATTAAAAAAATGCAGGCCAGTCCTATGAAGGAAAGTCAATTCAAGGTGAGAAACAATTAAGTCAAATTATACATAAGTTCCTGTCTGAATGATAGCTTTGCCTAGATTTTTATATTTATATTTTGCCTTTTTCTGTGATGTCTTTGTTAGCATTGTTTTGATCAGCTTCTTTTTGTGATCCAATGCATTTACAAGTTTTTGGTTATGTCTATTAGGTCTCATGTACTGTTTTAGTCTCGTTTTCTGTGTCTCTCAGCCTTTCTACCTGTCTGTCTCTCCATTTCCATGCCTGCCTGTTTGTCGGTTTCCATGCCTGCCTATCTGTCTATTCCCATGCATGCCTGTCTCTGTGACTTCCATGTCTCTGTCCGTTTCCATGCCCACATGTCTCCATTTTCATGTCCGCCTGTTTCTGTGCCTTCCTGTCTGTCAGTTTCTCTTTCTATCTGTTTAGTTCTTTGCCTGCCTGTGATTGTTTCCGGGTCTGTCCGATTCATAGCCTGCTGTCTGTATCCATTTCCATTCATTTATAGATCTGGTCCTGTCCCTGTCTGTGCTTGTCTGCCGTAGCCTCCGGTTCCGCCTGACCCTTTTCAGGCTTTCTCAGTTCATCTCTATTTCTCAGTGTCCGTCTCATTCTCTGTTCCGTTCTGTCCCTGTCGGCCCATGTTCTTGCCTCCTTTGCTTTCACGTTCTGTTACTTTCTCTGTCTCACCTTTCTTCGCCATTCCTCCTCTGTGACCGGTTCCATTCTTTGTCTGGTGTTGTTTTTCATCTGGTTTTGTTCTTTGTGTAAGGGTTGCAATGACCCTTTAACACCGCCCTAGAGTGCCGTTCGCTATTAAGAGAACCAACTGCCTGGAGTGTCCTGCATCATAGATTCTAATACCACACCACCTGCATTACAGGATACTTCACCAACCATGAATCCAGCTGACTTAACCCGGCAAGAGACTCTCGATCTAAATGCCCAAGCCCTACACATTTTCCAGGAACGCCTCAATGCTTTAACGACTCCTGCACCTGCCCCAGCACCGGCTACAGTGACGACATCTAGGTCTTAACTTCTCTACCTGACAAATTCAACGGAGATTCTGAGAAATGGCGCAGATTAATCCAGCAGTTTCACATTTTGTTTGCGAATCAACCTCATCTCTTCCACAACGAGGATAAGAAAAGCGCTTGTTTACTATCGCCAATTACCGGAAGGGCATTAGAGTGAGCTGCTGCGGTGTGATATTCTTATGCTACGATACGGGCGTCCAGCAAACACTTCCTAAAACAGCATGAGGTGTTCGAACATCCCGCGGGAGGTTGGATTTTGCTTTGTGTTTACTCCGGGTACGCCAGGGCACAAGCTCTGCCTCCAAAGCAGGATGAATGAGGTTGCTTTAAAAGAGCTGTATAAGAAGGGGCTGAATTTAAATTTACAATCGGAGCTGGTTTGTCATGGAGAAAATGACTCTTATCATGAATTCGTTTGAGAGCAATAAGTATTGATATTTTACTTTGCAACTACTTATCGACAGACATGTCCAGCTCCTCAGTACTGAGTCCAGTTCAACCCCTCCTACGCCGTGAAGAGGAACCTATGTAAGTAGGAGCTTATAAGCTTTCTGAGGAGGAAAAACAACGATGACAACGCTTCAATCTCTGTTTGTAATGTGGTGCAACTGGTCACCAATGCGCCTGTTGTCCCGCTAGAACCCGCACTGGCCCCACCAACGTAAGTGACTGTACATTTACATTTGCGCCTACCTCTATTTAGAAGTTGGTACCGACCATGTTGAGACTTTTTCTTTTCACCTTGCCACTGCCCCTAAGTCTCCGCTCATCCAGGTTAGGATGGTGTTGCAGTACCTGTTAGAAAATAAACTCTTTGTGAAGTCCGAAAAGTGAGTTCAATTGGACATCCATTCAGCTTCTCGGGTACTTTATCAGCTCTCAGGTGGTTTCGATTGAGCTCAGTTGGGTCCAAGCAGTGAGGGACTGGACCTGGAACAGGAATTCCACCCCTCAGAATTCAGGCAATGGCGCCCTCATTCAGGGGTCATTGCATCCCTTACAGTACCACGCCCTCTTGAAACGCCTCCGGGCATTTATCTCGGGCAGCCCCGGGCACCAGGGAACCGAATGCTCAGGATGCAAGGTGTGAAAGTCATTAATCAGGGCAGGGACTAGGATGTCAAAGGATTTTACCAAACACTGTTCTTCTGGGCCATAACCCTCCCAGTCCACTAGGTACTCCACCCAGATCCTGCGACCCCGTTTCTAGTAGAGGTAGATGCTCCTGAGAGTGGAATAGGGGCAGTGCTTTCTGAGAGACAGGGCTCGCCTTCCAAGTTGCACCCGTGCGTCTACATTTCCCTTAAGCACACTTCAGAAAAATTATAACATAGGAAACAAAGAACTGCTGGAAATTAAGGTGGACTTAGTCAAACAGAGACATTGGTTGAAGGGTAGCACGCATCCCTTTATTCTACTCACAGATCATCGCAACCTCTAGAAACCTGGAGGGGCCCACCGATTAAATGCCCGTCTGGCTCGGTGGTCACTTTTCTTTTCCTGTTTCCCCTTTTCGGTAACTTACCGCCGGGCACTGTGAAAGCTGATGCCCTATTCTGCCGATATGACCCCCCAGATTTCAGTTCCCCAAGCAAGCACATCCTCAGGACAAGTGTAGTGGTAGCACCTGTCCATTGAGATTTAGAAGAGGAAATTAGGGAGGCCCAAAAACAGATGACGCCACCTCGGGGGTGTCCACCCGGTAAATTATTCATAGACTATATGTGGTGAATTTTGTAAAGTTCTGAGTAGTATGTTCCTAGTTCCCCGAAACATCTACCTGAGGGCCTTCTATACCCACTATCCTTGGTCCCACATAGCATTAGATTTTGTTACCGACCTTCCCCCATCTCAGGATCACACAGCTATCCTCACCGTTACTTATGGGTTTTCCAAGGCTTGCTGCCTCGTACGTTTAAAAGGCACCCCTCACTTCTTTATCAGGTGTTCAGATTCTACGGGCTGCCTAAAGACATTGTATCGGATAGAAGACCCCAATTCACATCTAAGGTATGGGCGGCGTTCTGTAAGAGGCTGGATATAAATGTGAGCCTGTCCTCTGGCTATCACTCACAGAGTAACGGTCAAGCAGAGAGACTGAACTAGGAATTAGGGTGCTATCTGCGATCCTACTGTGTGCGTGAACATAATCGATGGAGTGAGTTTTTGCCCTGGGCCTAGAATGCGCAGAATTCCCTCACTCACTTATCTACTGGCCTCTTACTGTTTCAGTGTGTTTTAGGTTACCAACCACCCCTGTTTCCATGGTCAGGAAAACAAGCCACAGTACCTTCAGTGGAGGACTGGCACCAGGGTAGTGCATGTGAGAGCGGTCACGTGTGGTTGCAATGAGCGATAAACAGGTAACAAGTACAGGCAAACCGACGGCGATGACCGCACCCATCTTACCACCCGGGACAATTGGTTTGACTTCTTGTCCTCTGCAAGAAGTTGAGCCCTAGATGTAATGTGGTGTGGTGTGGTATCGCTTGCAGCTTCCTCCCACATACCGCATCAATCCCGCATTCCACGTCTCCTTATTCAAGCCCTGCCACCAAGCGCCTTATCCCGCTTGTCATCTCAGAATTCCCCATCAAATTGGAGGACAGACCCGCCTACTTAGCCAACGAAATCCTCGACTCCTGGAAGTGTCAGAGAACTCTGGACTACCTAGTGGACTGGGAGGACTATGGCCCAGTAGAACAGTGTTGAGTGAAATCCTTTGGCATCCAAGACCCTTCCCTGATTAATGATTTTCACACGTTGCATCCTGAGCATCCGGCTTCTGTGCCCGTGGCCACCCGAGATAAATGCCGGGAGGCATTTCAAGATCAAGGTGTACTGTAAGGGATGCAATGACCCCTGAACACCACCCTAGGGCGCCGTCGCCGGAATTCTGAGGGGTGGACTTCCTGTTCCAGGTCAGAGGGCATAGGTGCCTTATTTAAGGAGCACCATCATAGGGGTAGGTTGCAAAGTATTGTCTTACCAAGCATCTTAAATATTGATATCACAAATCTTGACCCCATTGCATGTTTTTCTGATTCTGAGTATTGACTTGTTTGCGTCTCTGTTTGTTTGTGTGTGAACAAACAAAACACTATTAAGAATAAACACTATTAAGCACTATAAACACTATTAAGAGTTTAAGCGAATTAACTGCCTGAAGTGTCCTGCCTGGAGAGTCATGGATTCTAACATCACACCACCTGCATTACACTTTGTCTTTGTATGGTTCTCTTTCCTGTCAAAATCTGGTTCCATTTGCCATCTGGGTCCGGTTCCGTTAGTTTGGGACCAGTTCTGGTTAATTTCACCTAAAATAAATCTGATTTATCTTCATAAATCAGTCTGTATGCCTATAATCTCCATTCCATTCATTCTTTGCTCTCTCTTTCTGCTTCTTTGTCTCTTTTTGTCTCTTATTATGTCTATCTTTCTCTCTCTCTCTCTCTCTCTCTCTCTCTCTCTCTCTCCGTATTTCATTTCCATTTATTCCCCAAATTACTTTATTTAAAGGAAAATCCTACCAACAAGCTTCTCTTATCTTAATCATAGGCTTCTGTAATTTTTCAATGTATATCAGCAACTTCTACTTTTTTACATTTTCCACACAGAAAATATGCCCCAAATTACATAATTTTATATGTTAGTGGTACCAGAAAACCACTGATTACTTTGCATCAGAAAAAACTGCAAAGTAAATTTCATCATGTGTGTCAACATGTACAGGTTGTACTAATGGAAGTAATGCAATCTAATATATATCATATATCATATCATATCATATAATAACATACCAGTGAGTTGTCTGTCAATGTAATGTTTGCCTGTTTCATATTTGTTCAAGAAGCGTTATTGTCATTTCAACTACGTATAGAAGTGCAGAACATAGTGAAATGAAACAATGCCCCAAGTGCTACAAATACAACATAGAATTACTCAAAACAACAAAGAGCCACATAACCGAACAACATAAAGTGTATGTGTGCCACCTGATGCGTGATAAATCTAGACATCTAGACAAAGAAAAGACAGACATTATAAAAGTAAACACGGTATAAAGGCACTGAACAGAATAGAAAGGGTGTGCAGTTACAGTTCAGCATTTGGCAGACACTCTTATCCAGAGCGACTTACATTTGGTCTCTTTTTTACAACTGAGCAATTGTGGGTTAATGGCCCTGCTCAAGTGGTTGCTTGAGGTGGGAATCGAACCCCAGTCTTCCTGATATTAGTCCAACACCTTAACCACTAGGCTACCACTTCCCACAACAACATGGCAAGTCAGTATAAGGATAACAAAATAGAAATAATAATAAAATAGAAATAGCAAATGTAAAGAAAAATAAACTGAAGGTGTGTGTGTATGTGTGTGTGTGTGTGTGTGTGTGTGTGTGTGTGTGTGTGTGTGTGTGTGTGTGTGTGTGTGTGT
>JAOTRA010000006.1:3402119-3422101 GCA_026260255.1 Pseudolaguvia tuberculata | reverse complement strand
CGAGACGTGAACATGGGCTGGAACTTGAACTTGGCTTGGCTTGATTAACATGAATTCAGAAACACGCAAAAATGATCTAACGACCCTAAGGGGAAAAACACCGGCTTATAATGCCGGTGAATCAGTGCTAAACGAGACTCAGCTGCACACCGGCAGCGCGCTGGAGACGCTCAACTGAGAGGAGGACGTGACAACAATCAGACAAAGACTGTGTAAATATTGCCAAATGAGGCTTGTTTTGTACAGTATGTCACTCTCATTCAATACCACACTAAAATACTTTGAAGGTCAGAGTGCAACTGTCAGGAGAGTTGGATATCTGATACCATGCTGGGAAAGTTTGTGATATTTTCATCTCACATATGCGCGCGTTTGAAGAAAATACTGTATTGAACTCAAGCGAAGCGAATTAAAAAAAACACAATTTCAATACAAACGTAAGAGCCGCATGAAACCAGGTAAAGAGCCGCATGTGGCTAGGGAGCCGCGGGTTGGCCACCCCTGATGTATGTAGTCCGGCATTGAAAATTCAAAGTCTTCCTTGAAAGAGACGAGATGGGAGCATATGTTGTTCTACAACTTGGATATACCGTTCAGCATTGATAGTGCCTTTCCAGATGTGTAGGCTGCCCATACCAACTTGGCTTGTCCTTGTCCTCTAGTTTGGATGACATGGCGTCCCAGTTTCCCAAAAAGAACTTCAAATTTTGATTTATCTGACCACAGAACCAATTTCCACTTTGCCACAGTCCATTTTAAATGAGCCTTGGTCCAGAGAAAACTCCTGCACTGTTGGATCATGTTTAGATATGGCTTCTTTTTTGACCTGTAGATCTTTAGCTTTTAGCGGCGAATAGCACAGGATTGTGTTCAATGACAATAATTTCTGGAAGTATTACTGAGCCCATGTTGTGATTTACATTACAGTAGCACTCCCCTATGTGAAGCAGTGCCATCTAAGGACCCGAAGATCACTGGCATCCAGTGTGGTCTTCTGGCCTTGACCCTTACTTACAGAGATTGTTCCAGATTCTCTAAATCAATAATTGATATTAGGCACTGTAGATGATGATAACTTTAAACTCAATTTTTCTCTGAGAAACTTCCTGAGACATCCAAAATGGGACAACATTTCAAAATGTCTCACTTTCAACATTTGATATATTATCTATATTTTATCCTGAAAAAAATATTGAAATTTAAAACTTCCACTTCATTGCATTCTGTTTTTCTTCACAATATGTATAGTGTCCCTACTTTTTTGGAATCTGGTTTGTAAATATCCAGCTAGCTTTTTAAAAAGCAGTGTTGGGTTTTTATTTTTGTTTTTGGTAGTAAAATATAAAATAGTGCAGCATGGTGGTTCAGCGATTAGTGCAATTGCCTCATCACAAAGGGGTCTTTCTGTGCGGAGCTTGCATGTTCTCGCATAGGTTTCTTCCAGGTACACCTGTTTCCTCCCACAGTTCAAAAACATGTACATTGATTGATGATTCTAAATTGTACATAGGATTGAATGTGAAATTGAGGTATGTTTGTCTATATGGCCCTGCAATGGACTTGTCCAGGGTGTATCTATCGCGCCTCTCACCCTATGCATTCCAGCAGTCTCTTGACGCTAGAGCTAGAGCACAGGTGCCGAGGTCTTTTACTGGAATGCAACTGACCTGAATTTAGCTTCAGCCATAATTAATATAAACTAATACAATCAATCATGTATTTTAGGCCCATCTTTCCGAGTAAGGTCAAAATTAACTTTGGACCCTTAGCAGTTTGACACTACTAATCTAATACATGAGAGATTTTAATAATTTTGTTTGCACCCATCACCAACATCCTCAGACTTGCAATTATTTATCATGACAGTAACAGAGTGCATGCATTGGTTAAGTGTCTGGGCCTCCAGGAAGTGTTTATAATGGATACCAATACAAATGACTTTTGCTACTAAGTTGGATTCAGATTTATATATAAATCTTTGTCATTTTCATCATTTGGCAGACGACTTACATTTATCACTTTTATACAACTGAGCAAATTGAGGTTAAAGGGATTCTTCCAGTCAGCAGGTCCAATTAGCTAATTCTTCCAATTAGCAGTGGAACTACCATTTCTCTCTTTATAAAAGCAGTAATATGCTTGCAAAGAGGATGATTATTTCATTGGAATTTGACCTCAGTTCACTAGGTAGAATAAAAGAAAGGGAAAAAATTTTGACCTTAACTTGCTGAATGTCCCACCTGCTCTTGGGGTAAACACTGCTGATGTGCAGTATATAAAAGACTCCTTTTATGAGCTCTGAGCAGGAGGAATTCTGATTTGGAAAAGGGCTGAAGGGAAGGGCAGACTGAGGATAACTACAAAGAGACTTTTCCAATAAATAGTTACTAGTAATCCTATAGCACGTCTTTCCTTTACACACACATACGCACACCTATATGAAAGTATGAATATCTGATGTTGTGAATGTAACCCAGTCACCTCTACAAAAAGTAATGCTGCAGTTTTGTTCATACTAGTCAATATAATAAAAGTCACATAGATGAATAAGCACAAATTAATTCATTAATTCATCTTCTTGCCCGCTTATTCCATAATTCTGAGTCACAGGGGTCTGCTGGTGTCTATCCCAGCTCATAGGGCGAGAGGCACTGGACGGGTCGCCAGTCAGTCGCAGGGCAACACATAGACAAACAACCAATCACACATACATTCACTCCTATGGACAATTTAGAATCACCAATCGAACTAATCTGCATGAATTTGGACTGTGAGAGGAAACTGGAGTACCTTGAGAACACCCACGCAAGCGCAGGGAGAACATGCAAACTCTGCACAGAAAGATCCCCGGCCCGAGATTCGAACATGGGCCCTTCTAGTGTGAGGCAACCGTGCTATCCACTACGCAACTGCGCAGATAAACAGATAAAATATAGCTGATCAAGCATGAAAACCGTAAACATTTTATTGTAAACATCTAAAAACCGTCACGCTCTACCCCTACGTCGTCACTAACCACCATCACCTGCTGATTAGGGATTCGAGCAATTAGCCGGGTGATGGTGAGTTATTTAAGGTGAGCGCCATCCTTATGATGGCGCGTATTATTAAGTTTGTTATGTGGATAAATGTTTGCCGTTTCTCAGAATCTGTCTATGTTCGAGTCCTCGTCTGTTCTAAGAATCTGTCTCCTAGTTTGAATCCCACGAAGATAAGTACCGTGTTTCTTTAGAGCAGCGTTGCTGCGCGGTTTCGTTTTGTGTGTTTTGTTTAGTTATAAAGTTTTGTACTTACCCTTTAATAAAAGTGTGTTCCCTAACCTCTGACTACTGGTGATTCCCGTAATCCCGTAACAAAAACTTAAAAAAAATCTCTTTATCTATTTAAAATCAATGACGGACACGAAGAGAAAATACTGCACACAACAGACCTTAATTAAAGATAACACCACCTTAATGGACCAAGCAACTATAAGGATTTCATCCATTCAGTTCAATTTCCTGAACCTGATAAAGAGTCTGTATCCTTTGTGGTTAACAGCCTCTACAGCACGTGCATCGATATCACATAAGAATGACAAAGGATTTCATCTAGTCTCATCTAATTACAGATCATTAATGCTCAAAAGATGAGTGTAGCGTGCAAGAAATCGGCACCCAGCACATGAGCATTCAGGCCTGAAGACATAAGTCTGATTGAAATTTATATAAGCTGAGCAGAGCTGACATTATACCTCTGACATGTGAGAAATAGGAAGTCTCACATTTGCTGCCGGCTTCATCGGCCAAACAGTAAACAGGTCAATAAGCCATCATTATTGGTCTTCATGGTTGACCGGCTGAGAATCGACTGCTTGCGGGTCCATTTGAGGGATTAAGAGGAGGCTGTAATACCATTTTGGAAGATACGACAACACCGTTCATCTCCAGTCCCATAAAAAAAAAACATCTCTGGAACACTGTTTTTCATTCTGCTCTTCAATATCCTCACCAGAGGCAAAAGAGGACACTGGATGCAAGATACTTATTTAGGTCAATGTCCCAGGAAAGAACATGTACCTCATCCACTTGTTCTCTGTCCAAGTGAAATTGGAGACGCAGATGGTTCTGGGGAATATCATAGTGCAACCGAGGATTCCATTTGCTATTCATTTGGCTTGAGGCCTTAATTCTACATTGCAGTCTCTCTCTGAGTTTTTATTCATATTTACCTGAATAATCATTCTGTGTTAATATTTTACGGGAGGTATTAAACTAAATTTCACAAATTTTACAAAACTGAATTTGACACAGCACAGGCAAGAAATAAGTCAGGAAGGAGAGAAAAGTAGAATTAAGTTTTCAATCGCATTCTCACTTCTTTTGTTGCCTCACAAATTTGTCTAAATATAACTATTCATTGTCTAGTCATTTCATTGATGTTTTTCAAGAAGTGAAATGCAGATGGACTGATATGTTAGTGCCAAGGAAATTACATGGGCGTAAATTTTTTGAAACAGACAGTTTAGTTCAGATAATCTCAGCTGCATATTACTATTCTTTTAGAATACTATTCTTTTAGATCTGACCATGAAAAAAATTTGCTAGAAAAAAAATCAGTCTTCATGTTTATTCTTTGTAAACTAAGTTTAATATTTATTTAAATAATCTACAGATTTTTTTTCTTTAAACATTTTGATATCCAGAAAGGCCCCATGCCTTCTTATTGTGAGGCAACAGTGCTAACCACTAAGCCACCTTGCTATACAGGAACTTAACAGTGCAATTCCAAACAGTGCACACAAACTATATACTGCACAGCACTTCAAAACACTGTATGTATGAAATTCACATCTAAAATAAAAAAAAGCATCAATATAGCATCAATAGAGCCTAAAGGGAAACAAGAAATAATCTATCACTATCTCACATGATAGAAATGAAGTCAGGACAGATAATGTAAAGAGGCAAGCTAAAAATATTTTTTTATTCACAAATGAACCTCCAGGTCAAAAAAAATAATGAAATAAAGTCAACATGACTTTAATATTGCGGTAGTGCCCTGAGAGAGGTACTGATTTGCAGATATGATTTTATTATCTCACTTCATTCTGGTACAAGGTACTAGTTGACTCGAGGCAGGGATTAATAGGAACAGCTTGCTGAAGGCTCATATAACGGTTTGATGGCATTCTGACAGGACATGATGGATAGGAGATGCTGGCACCACCATTTATTGTGCAGTGCCTGTACTGTATGATGAGACAGACATACCCACATACAAATAAGGCAGGCCTTGGGTAAAATTACAGCAAGCCCACCTTTTACCGGTTTTGTAGCACAGCAAATAAAGCCACATATGTATTTAGCAGGGCAATGCTGTATTAATATAGGTATTGACGATATAAAAAATTAAAGTTGTACTGTAACTGAAATAGACATTACATTTTTAATAAAGCGACATTGACATGTTTTCTATTAGCTGTGTATGAAAATGTAAAATTTAGAATTAATACTGATACAAATATTAATTAATTAGTTAATTAATTAATTAGTTAATTCATTCATTCATTATCTTACCCATTTATTCCCTAACTTGGTGTCACTGGGTTTTGCTCAGCACACATAAGGCAAGAAGCAGGGGTACACCCTGGACAGGTCGCCAGTCCATCGCAGGACCACACAGACGAACAACCACTCACACACACACACACGCACGCGCGCGCACGCACGCACGCACGCACGCACGCACACACACACACACACACACACACACACATCTATTGGCAATTTAGAATCACCAATCAACCTAATGTACATGTTTTTATTTTGTGGGAGAATACAAAACTTAATTTAAATGAGGTTACATATATTATGTCTCAAAGATACACCAAAGAAGCTGTTCTGCAGTGACTGGTTTCTACAAAGGAACCATTGGAGGCAGTTTTTCTTTTTTAGGAGCCGGAACCATATGGCAGAGAGCATTTCATGCTGACTCAATGCCTGTCACTCTTCCAGTCTCTATCAGTTAGTTATTGGGTTGAAAAAAAGTTGTAAAGGGAACATCCCTGTGCAGCATTTGTGCTCGTTAGCATAATAAGGGATTAACATGACATTCTGTGCCACACTTGCTCTGTAAAATGTGTTCATCATTACTTTATCATTACCTTCACTTTGCATGTTACAACTTTAAAATCATACATGCTGAAGCCTGTTGTGATTCAGAAATTGACTGTCCAAAGTATAATCCAAGTAGCAAAATCACAGTGCTCGGTAAAGGCCTAGGGGAACAATACTTAGCAGTGAGCTCCAGGAAGCCACCTGCTTAAATAGGAGAGCCACGGCCAAAGTACTCAACCAGGAAGTGGTTCCCTAATATTCAGGCGAGGACGCCTTCTGCAGGCGGTCCTCCGGAGTCACAGTTCTAACAACTATATTATTACTAGTTGCTAAACTAAGCCTTTTGCAGGTACTGCAAGGATTGTTACAATACTATATAGGATTGTTACAATACTATAACCTCATCTGAGAGTCTCCAACACTCAAGGACATGTACACATTAATGGAGACAAAAAAAATTGCTAGGCTGTGCCTAAACATGTTCCCAAGGTTTTAACTTAAAAATGCCATGCACGATTTTTTCCATTGCCTGGTGGCTCTTAATAGCTTTCTTTAAAAAAACAAGTACAATACAAATACTTAAACTAAATAGACAAAAAGTCAAGTGGAACACGGAAAAATAAATTCAGAGATTAATTATTTTAGATTTAGTTTCATTCTTACTTCTGAAAACGAATTTGAAAATGTCTGGTGTGGATTCTAGATCATTCAAAAGGTGTTCAGTGGGGTTGAAGTTACTCAGGTACTGTGAAGGAGTAATTCCACTTCAACCTTGGTAAACTGTGTATTTATGGAGATCAGGAGCTTTGTTCATAGGAGCATTGTCTAGAATACTGTCTGGGTCTTTTAGTTCAAGGGGAGGACTAATGAAATTATCTAGCACATTGTAGACAACTGTGTCGAATCTCATTTTTAATATTCAAGGTTATATACAATTACATATTTTGTTTTTTATTTGGACATTTCTGCATATAAAAAACAAATAATATTCCATCTTATTACACTTTCTTATGGTCTTTTTTACAGAGGTAGACAGCATGCAAATGATTAAATTCTTATGGCACACTGTGACACATTTCCCTTTCATTCATTAGGTTGAGAGTATTTCTTTTCATGCTTGAGTTATAGAGTCTCTTTCAAATTCACATGTCTGCTATCTGAACATTTTGTTGGACTTTATTTAAGGTTACACAAGATGTGGCTATTAACTAGGGATAATTATTTAAAAATTGCCTTATATAATCAATGTCTTATCAATTGATTTAGAGAAGATTTTGCATTATCATAATAATACTGAGATGGACTGGCGACCCGTCCATATCCTCTCTATGTGTGCTGGGATAGGCACCAGCAGACCCCCGTGACCCCCGATCCGGGAATAAGCGGGTGAGAAAAGTATACACTTATTGTTCCTTTAATTATTATTTTTCTCAAAGCTATTGCTCATCATGAATCAACAAGCAAAAATCTACTACATGCATACAAAATGGAAGAAGTGGAAAATGGAAAAAAGCTATACAATAGTAGAAAGAACAGTTGTGTTACAGAGTTATTATTGTAAACAAAAATCCAGCACCAACAAGTGCCAATAGAGGACAAATAACAGTGACAGAACGGAGAATGTCAGAGATCTTTAAAAAAACTGTAATGGAGGAATCCTTGATGCAGGTACACTTTATTAATAGAACGGAAAGCACGAAGTTAAACTAAACACGATTTAAACAAAAACAGGAAGTGACTGCAAACTAAGTGGAAATCATACATTTAACGGAATGCCTTCGGAGTAAACAAAATCCACAGTGGGTATTACACACTTAACTTGAACGGCTTCCGTATAACCAAAGTCTATACGCAGTTCTCTCGCAAACGCGACCTTCGTCGGGTAAACAGTCCATAAATATAAACAATCACTATACTTAAATAATGCGTCATCACCCTGGAACCATTTGGTTTCCAGGACGACGACGCTGAAAGAGGGGGCGTGGCTTAGTCTGCTTCCTTACAAAAACTGCCTTAGGGCAAATGATTCAAGTCAAGTTGAAACAATTTTAAAAAATCAAATGCTTCGATTTGATATTTGTGTGTTTGCTTAAATTGACATTGCTGGTATGACACTTCACTACCACTTCACCAATTTCAATAATAATCATCTTAAATTCACATGTCAAGCTATTGGTCTGATTTTTTGCTGAAAATTTATAAAAATATGTAAATTAATTTAATGCTCAAAATGAACTAATTGACTATTTGTGGGAGAATGAAAGCTGTAAAGTCACTAGAACATAGCTTGTGCTACAAGTTAATGATTTGAGTTACCAGGCCTAGGTAACTCATATTTCTTAGGTTACATTGTTGTGCACTACTAATTAGCTGGCTCAAACAGAAATTGGACGATAAAATTTCATGAGGGTGGAGGGGAGGGGTGCCTTGGTGATTTTTTTTATGTCCTATTTTTGCACTGTTCGTTATTGTATTTTTTTTTGGGAGCTCATTTAATTCATTCATTCATTCATTCATTCATTCATTCATTCATTCATCTTCTTACCTTTTTATTCACTAATTCGGGGTAACGCGGGTCTGCTGGTGCCTATCACAACGCACATAGGGCGAAAGACAGAGGTACACCCTGGACAGTTTGTCAGTCCGTCGCAGGGCACACATAGACAAATAGCCATTCACACACTTATTCTCTTATGGGAAATTTTTTAACACAGTTGTGAGGCAACGACTACGCCATTTAACCACTACGCCACTGCGTCGCCCTCACCCCTCACCTTTTGGAAATTGTTTTGTTATACTCAAATAGTATAGATTATGAAACAGTGTAAATAAGTATTTTAGCATTTTTATACTTTATGCTTAATAAGATATTTAGCTATATGATAAATTATTGGGCAGAGAAATAAGCAAAAAATATATATTTTACCTATAAACAGCCAGACACACACATTCAAATTCTAATTTAAAATTCCAATTTGTCACATACATGATTGCACACCATAAAAAAATATTGAAATAGGGAAGTGGTAGCCTAGTGGTTAAGGTGTTGGACTAATACCAGAAAGACCGGGGTTCGATTCCCACCTCCAATAAGCAGCGACTGTGGGATTTTGAGCACGGCCCTTAACCCACAATTGCTCAGTTGTAAAAAAGAGACCAAATGTAAGTCGCTCTGTATAAAATCGTCTGCCAAACTGTGACTAAAATTTTTCTTTGCAAGTGGTCATAGCGCCCTTGAAGCAGGAAAGGTTATGGGTTTTGCTTAAGGACCCAACAGTGGGGGATATGGAAGTGGTGGTTTCAACTCAGCACCTTAACCAGTCGAGCAACCACTGCCCCACAGGTGGCATTGCTACTGATAGGAATGAAGGAGTGTTTTATTGTAAGATAAATGTCCAAATGTAGAGTCAGAGACAAGCAGAGTACCAATCAACAAGTGACTGTGAGTGCTGTACATATGCACTACTAGGCCTAGTTAGAGACAAGTTGTACAATTATATTTTCACTGATTGCAAGCAGATGCTGTTGGTTGTTAATGTCTGTGGCGGCCATGTTTGGGTATTCAGGATTCTGGAAGCTCCAGAGGTCACAGGGGTCTGCTGGTGTCCATCTCACCACACATAGGGTGAGAGGCGGACTTTATGTTGACTTGTGATGCGACCGAGCTATCCACTATGCCACCGTGCCGCCCTATAGTTAACATATTCAATATAAAATGGTTTGATACAGACTAGTACCAGTATCAGGCCCAAAAAGGACTAACATCAACCATTTTAACTTTTGGCGACACATTTTCAGCATGAACCAGTATTCTCAGTAGCCTCAGTGTCTGCACAAAGAGCTTAGGTTGCTCCAGATTAGTACACACCTAAAGCCTCTCACTCATATAACTTTACCAAAGCTCTTATCATACAGTACAAGCCTCAATCCCACAGTTTGCACTCTCATACACATTCACACAAACAAAGCCCTAAAGGGAAATGTTAAAACACAAACACTACAGGCGCTGTAGAACTAATGACAAGGAGCAGGGGTGAGAAAAATGCAAACAGAGAAGTGCTGCAATTGCTGTGAGAATGTCATGTTCAAAACATAGCCATTTCTGAATCACTTACAAAACACAAGATTGTGGCAGCCCAAAGGGATCAATTAAAATCTATGATGCATAATTTGACACATGAAAACACATGCAGGCTTGAGATGTTGAGGAAAAGTATTGCATATGGAGGAAGTAAGAAAAAAAAAAGAAACAGAAAGTAGAAGATTTGTGCCAAACATCTTAGTGTAACCTTGCTATCACATCAAAATGCAAACACAAAAACAAAATGTCACAACGCAAAGCAAGCATACAAAAGCCTCCTAATAATTTACTGTATTTGCATTAATTTCTTTATTTTTGAACCAACACGGCAGCTGGCAGGATGCCAGAGTAAAAGCAAAGCTTCAAAACACGCCTTGAAAAGTAACCTTTTTTTGATATATTTATGTAACAGCATTGTCCAGTTTAAAAGCATCCCAGTCTTTTATCTGATGATGTAACAGACTGAAACTAGCTGGCTTGTCATATGTTGCAATGATGAACAGTGTCAGGATAACAAGTTGGCAAGAAAATTTAAAAAAATATTTCAGTTGACTTCCTGTTAAAGGATTTCTCTCAAATTATAAAAAATGTCTGCACGACTCAGGGGGACTCATTTCTAGCTGTTCTCTCTCTTGGGGATAATCGAATTCTCCTAGCGAATTTTAGCCCTACTGATCATTAAATAAATTTTTTCATATACGAATCCCCTGTGTATCTGTCTGAGTTTGTTTCTTCAAGCAAATCCAACTCACTAATTGTTCTAATGTGATGGCTTCAACCGGAGAACCTGTAGCACCGACCCAGACCAGCAGTAGATAAATGAAAAAGGTCACTAATCCAATTAGCGCTACAGATATTTATATCCTGGAAAAAGGGTGCCAGAATTTGATATTTTTTATTCTATTTAATTAAAAGTTATTAATATGACACATTAAACAATGACAGTTAAGCATTTTATGGAAATCTAATAATTTTGCAAAATTAAAAAATAAGCATTAAAATAAACAATATTCATGAAATATTAAAAGATAAATAATATACAAGACATATTTTGAGGCAAAAAACTAATTAAAGCTAATTACTGTTAACATGACTTCTTATGTGAAGAGGAGCATCTTTATGCTTGTGTTTCAACTCATTTCAGAGATGCTAATACTCAGGAAATATTAGGAAAAACTACAGTAAATTTTTGACATTAAAACCAAGCTGTTAAAATGCTCTGTGAAGCTAATGAAATATTACTGTAGAACACATACTGTATGGAACATACAGATACAACGTCTGTCTGCTAATTACCAGGAAACAAAAATAGGAAACTTGGGGAAGGTTGGGAATATGTATTTGGCTTCCCATGGTATTTTCATATATCAAAGTTATATATGTTCATTTCTAAAGGAAAATGAGTATATTCATGTATATTACAGTACTCATATACTACAAATTAAGCTACAAATTAATAGTTATTTAACTGGTCATGATCAAAAAACATGTTCAAAAAACAGCCGAAAGGAACTTTACCATGTAACTATAGGTGCTGGTGATATAATAAGTGTAAAGGGGAATAAACCGATCCATGGACCGATCCATGAATGCAGTCACAGATGTTCGCTGAGAGAAAACAATACACAAACTAAAGAAACAAGAAAAAGAAAGAAACAAGAAGGAAGCACAATCAAAACAAAAGCGGCGAGTGTAAACATGTACTCCAAGAGGCAAAGACGAAATGAGTACAAGGAACAAGTACATATGCTTACCGCCTCAGTCCAAAGGCAACCGTGATCATAAACTCACGTAATGGCATAAACTCACTCAATAGTATAAACAAAAATCTACACCACCGTAAACGCGGAACTTCCTTAAATAGTGCGTTATCGCACACACTTCAGATGTGTAAGGGGCGTAGTCTAGCTCAATAGCTTGTAAGGAACGAATATAGAGATGGGAGCTGATACAAACAGAAACAAAGAAAGGAACTGAGGCAGAAACAGAGTGGAAGATATGCAGGTAGCGAACAGAGACTGACAGGAACAGGGAGGTCTGTGTACATTCTAAAGAATGCGAGCTACTTGGGAACCTTGGGGGACAATTAGAATTCAGAGTCTTTAGACGTGACACAGCAAGGTAGTCCATAGCCTTCACAGGCGTGGTGAGGCAGTATGGAACCTCCACTGTCTTGGTGAAGCAGTTCAGCGCCTCCTCAGACGTCGCGAGGCAGTTCAGCACCTCCACAGGCATGGTGAGGCAGTTCAGCGCCTCCACAGGCGTGGTAGAAACAACACTAATTTCATTAGGCGAATGACAAAAAACTCCTTGGATGAATAAAAAAACAAAAACTCCAAAAATACATCAACCTCTATTTAGAAAATGTACTGGTGCTGGAGGATCTAAATCTTATAGTCAGAAAATATTATAGTCATATATAATTTATTCATTTAATCTCTTAATATTATTTTTCTTTCAGTTTTTCTTTCCTTCTATGGTGGCTGTTGTCCAGCACTATTATGCAGTTGCCTACAGAGCAAGGAGTTTTTCAATGCTTTTTCATTCATTCATTCATTCATTCATGCAATAAAATATAATAATAAAATAAAACAAACTAATCACTCATATGATAGTTATCTTATTTACACATGTCAGTTCTGGCTCTATATGGTTGCGCTTTTACAAATCTCCTCTGCCCTGTGTTCGCTCTTGTGTGTTGGAGCCAGTAGACAATGCAGAATTTAAATTATTGGTCTATTATTATTATGTTCTATTATACTATTGTTCTATTAACTGCAGCTGTATTAATGAGCTGTCAATAAAAGAAACAAATTAACACCAGATATCATTTAACTGTTTACATCATTATCTGTCAACCGCCCCCCTAGTGCATATAATTAAAATGCAATGCATTACACACATACTCAACATTAACCAAGATTAATAAATCCTACATACAATAATCATTCACATTACTAATATATCTAATGTTAAGCATATAACATTAGATATATTAGTATTCTTTATTTTTTGTCACTTTTATAGTATTAATTTAGTATTGAATTGAGATATTACATTCTGGTATCTTACTCAATGATAGTATCAAGCCATCCTTACGTCTGTCATATGCCTAGGTCTGGCTTTGGGGTTTCCCAGTGGCATCATTCTCACTTTCAATGAAGCTGTTTATTGTTAGACATATACACACAGTTTTTTTTTACAATAAGCTTTTGTTTGTGTTCTTTGTTATATAATCTTCACAACAGTTAATAAATGAACCTATTGAAAAATAACCTATTAAAACATGTGCATTAAAATATTACATGCTGTCTGAGCTTAGCAAAAGATGACACCTGCAGACCATCCAGACACTCAATCCTGGTATGCTATTAACATGTATATAGTAATACCATACATATTAATCACATCTTGGAATAATAAGTTAGAATGCCATATAGAAAATAGTAATCCTAGGAAGCTGTTTTGCAAGCTGTGTATTTGTTTTATATTCACGACTAATGCAATAATACTGCTTAATACCAAAAAATTGGAAGAACAATTTGGAGTACCGTATATTTAACCAAAATTCTGTGTCAATCTCAATATACTGCAATATACTGCATCTTGGGCTACTTGAGGCATATTGCTTGTCTCATGCTAATTGAGCCACAAATTTAGGTTGGCGGTGAAAAAGGTGGGCCTGGAATATATGGAAAACAAACAGCTGAAAGCGCTCAGCAGTTTTAGTGGATTCTGACTAACACGATTGTGTAATCACTGTCTCTCTCTCACACACACACACACACACACACACACACACATACACAGACACAGACAAATCCGCCAATCTCTGAAGAATACAACATAGGTGAGTTAAAAAAATAAATAATTAATTTGATTTGAAGGTTCAATCTGGGGTTGCTGTTTATCAGCTGAGGTCTAATGCAGCAGTTTAATAATGGACTCTGCACCTTGAACACTCACTCACCGTGAATGCTAATTATCTGACAGCAGCTAAAGGACCACCATTTTTGTATGGTTTTGGTTTTTATCCAACACAAAGCAAAGTGGGAAGTAGCTGCTCAGTGGTTAGAGTGTTAGATTTCTGAATAGAACAATGGGTTTGATTCCGAGCAACTCCAAGAAGCCACTGCTGGGCCCCTGAGCAAGACCCTAAACCCTTACCTGTACAACAAATAGGTAAATCTCACTCTGGATAAGGACATCTGCCAAATGCCAAAATGGTAAATGTAAAAGTCAACAGAGGGCTGATGGGAAAGATATTGAATCACCACAAACCTGTGTAATATAAACACATTCTACGAGTGAGTGGGTGAGTGAGTGAGTAAATGAATGAGCTAATAAGTGAGTGCATTACTGCTGAAGTGAGGAAGAGAGACAGAGAGAAAAAGAGAGAGAGTGATAGAGAGAGAATAAATGGGTGAGATATCACACTGCAGGTAAGTGTCAGAAATTCTCAGACACTGAGAGGAAAAAAAATCTGAACATTATAGTCATTAAACGGTTGCACATAAATATATCGATTTTAGCCTAGAATTATATTGTATATTTTTTAATAGATATCAAGGATAAAGCCAACTACACAGACCTATATCATAGCTTGCTACAGTGTAATGGGCCAATCCAGCCCTAATGACCTCCCCAACTGGATAATCACATGAAGTTCTTGCACTTGTGTGTATCATAGGGCTGCATGCACTTACTCCTCAGTAAGTCTCACTAGAGAACAGCCACCAGCATAGGCACTAGGCATAGGCTTAAGACAGGCTGACAGCATGCAAAAAAAGTTTGTCAAGGAAAATTCTGCCAAGACACTTCGTTAAACATTGGCCAGCTGTTGCTGTGTGCTAGGATGCTAGTTTAAGAAAAAATGCATAAGCTGCTGATATGGAGAGATAGACAGGAGTAATAGACTTTTTGTGGCCACACTGAAGTTCTGAAAATTTACTTGGCTATAGGAAAGTGTTACTGTTTTTTGGATGCATAGGTTTTTTCCAATATTCTTTTCAAATCAATAAGAATTAGATTTGCAGATGCTTGATTATTCACAGGAATTTACACCAGAACTGTGAATGCTTCAAATGATGACTTTAGAATTGATGACTTACTAGTGTAGGTGTTGAAGGAATATAAATAAGTGACAGGATACAAGCCACTTGAATTGCTTGAATTGCCGCTCAGTTACTCAATAATGCCACATAAACGCACAAATTACTCCATCAAAGAAGCTGCTTCTAAAACAGCTGAAGTGCTGTGTATAAGTACCCATTAATAATGCACCAAAAGTCCTAAATGTGTATTGTTGCCTCCAATTGCTATAAGAAGTCATATATTTAGGTGAATTAGGTCCACCTGTGTGCAATTCAACTTTCACATGATCTCCATATAAATACTGCTGTTCCTGAAACATGTATAGGTTTGATGGAGGATATAATTATCCATTATGCAACAACAACATAAGCAAGTACTAGTGTGAAGCACTAGATTAGGTGGTGGTATGGCATTACTTAATAATATAATAAATAAATAACAATATATAATTCTAAGTCCTTCCACTTTCCTATATACTATACAGTATATACGATCCCTGTTGAAGTCAGATGGGGCTGGTTTAAAAACTGCTGATCCACATAGATTTCTCTAGATTTACACAGAATAGTCCAAAATTCCAGTAAGTGGCAGTTCCACATTCTGGTCTGGTAAAGGAAAACACAGCTTGTCAAACCTAAAGTCAAATGTGCTATAACATCAGAGAACCACATCAAAAGCGCAAAACAGATCTCTTCAGCCTAAATGGGCAAAGCTGGACAGACAAAGATGTGACAGGCTTTTTGTGACTATTGTCTGTTTATCTTTTTGGTTTAATGCTAAAAACATTAATGGGGTTGAATACTTATGAACAGCAAAAAGATTGCATGCATTTTTCACCATGCTGAGCTGGATTAGCTGTAAATGCAGGAGCAACATATTGAGAAAGATCAAACACGACTTCAGGAATTTGAGCCAGATCATTACCATCACTAAGGCTTGCACACTGGACATGCTTCAGGAGCGTCTCTAACCGAATTTTGGGTCGCTTGTACCATTTCATTCAGCTCAAAAGTTAAAGCATAAGTCAAACTAATGAGTGCTCCCCTCCCTGTTTTTAACAAGACTCCCTCCTTCTTTTTCCTCCACCCTCCCTCTTTCTGTGTAGCATGCAGGGTTCGTTTATAACAGATTTAATTTCAAGAATGGTGTCGGTGGGTTGGAAATGACATAGTGATCCTCCATTATCTTTCTTCTCTTGTTCATCATGTGCGCTGCTTACTGCGCCATCGATTGTAGGCACTGGATTGTGTCATTAAATCCATCATGCTGAGAAGAGAAATGGTTTGTGTATGGACGTTCCTTGCCTCCATCATCAGATGAGCCACTGGCGACAAAAATCAATAAGCAAAGTACAGTTTTATAGACATTTTTCTGTAACGTACAGGGAAAAAGACTTAGGACATTTCTGACATGCACATTATTATACAAAAGACTAATTAGTTTTGAGTATTCAGAAAAACTGTAGACACTGAATGTTTGAACCGCTGCCCTATTTAAACGGCCGTCTCTTTAAATAAATGTTCATGTGATGTGTGGGAAGTTCCCACACATAGATGGCTTGCACTCAATGTGCTTTACTGACCATTTTAGTTTGTTGATTTTATGACAAAGCTTGTATTTTCCACGAAACAACCTTATAGTTAAATAGCTCACATAGTGTTCTTATCTGGTCTGCAGCATAAAAATGTCAATTTATTATTATTGATTATCTTCCTCTGTTCAAGCTTTTCAGCCTGTGAATCAATAAGGCAAGCAAATCCCTGCCATATTTATATAATACAGCAGGATAATTTTAAAAGCTGCTTATGTAAATAACAGGTCTGGCTATATTGGACTAGTTGATTACTGGCTTGATTAATACAAATAAATTTCTATGGGAAAAGAAAACTATGTACACACGCACCATTCCATGCAAATATATTCTGCCAATATTATCACAGATAGATCTATGTATTATATAGTAAAGGATTAAGAAAAAAAGAACTCTACTGCCACCAAATGGATAGTCAACATACAGCACTGCTTATTTTTATATACCCTTATTTATTTTCTTTGATCTGTCCCTATATTGTTTTTACCCACTTATACCTAATCAGGTTTTCACTTATACCTAATCAGGTTTACAGGGACCTGCTGGAGTCTATCCCAACTGTCATTGGGCGAAAGACAGGGGTATGACCAGGGCAGGTTACCAGACAAATCATTTACACTTCTTACATCCACTCTTATGTTATGTTTAGAGTCACCAATCAACTTAACATACATGTTTTTTAACTGTGCGAGGAAACTGGACAAAAAATACTCCACACAGGGACCTTCGTGCTGTGATGCAACATTGTGAATGACAAAGCCACCGTGCTTCCCCTACTTTCCTGGATATTTACCAGTTGGTATCAGTACTTATTTCTTTACAGCTTTTGGTATTACACCAGAACTCTAGGGAATTATTGCATTTTGTATGTTGAAGTCACTGTAGCGAGTTGTGTAGAGCAGGACAGCAAGTAAATGAGACACTGAATCACTTGTCTGGAATGTGAACTTTGGCTTTTACTTAGCGATGCTCTAATTTATCCCCAGACATGTTTAAGGTTTGATTACCTTCTTGTTGTGAGGCGACTGTGCTATCCACTACGCCACCGCGCGCCCTGTATTGTATATTATAAAGCTTAAATATATAGTGGGGGAGGTGTTGTGGGTAAGGATGTGCTCTAAAAAAAATTAAAGAGATACCTAAATGTATTATATATATTTCATGATCACAAAATTCATTCATTCATTCATTTATTCATTCATTCATTCATTCATCTTCTCACCTGCTTATTCCCTAATTTGGTTGTCACGGGGGTCTGCTGCACATATCCCAGCCCACATAGGGTGAGAGGCGGGGGTACACCCTGGAAGGATTGCCAGTCCATCTCGGGGCAACACATAGACAAACAACCATTTACACACACTCACTCCTATGGACAATTTAGAATCACCAATCAACCAAATCTTCATATAATTGGGCTGTGGGAGGAAACGGAGTACCCAGAGGAAACCCATGGAAGCGCAGGGAGAACATGCAAACTCCGGGACCTTCTTATTGTGAGGCGACGTTATATCCACTTCGCCACCACGCCGCCCTGATTGACAAAATAATTCATAAAAATACTTTTAAACTAAAATTTGCATGGTATTTTATTTTTCTTTGACTTGCTTTTGCAATAGATTATGGCCTCATCCTAGCTATTGCAAATTATCCCAGATAATTCTAAAGTCACCGAATTCTGTACCAATATCAGGTAAATGCTGAAAAAATAAAGAATTAATAGCTTTCCACAACTAATCTAGAAAAAGAAAGCGACAAAAAAGAGTGGAGAAAAACACACTAGAGTGGAGACATTAGACTGTGACGTCCTTGCAATGTGTCAGCTAGCTGCCATTCTGATGAATGCTAATAGTTTTCACGCCACTGATCTCAACAGGCAGAGGCTCCCATAACACGGCTCCATTAATAGCCGATTTCCCTCTGGCACAAAAAAAGTACACAAAGATGCACACACACTTCCACCATCCATTAACAGGAACAACCTTGCTGGGTGCTGAAACTGACACAAATCATTCCTCAGCAATATAAAACAGACACTTCCACACACTACTGCTTTTACACTATTTTACATCTAATATCTAAAAGCTGATACAATTCAGCTTCTAAAAGTTTGTAGTGTGTAAATTTTCACACATCTTCCACTCATTATGCTGGATTAGATATGCTCTAAATGATGACAAATAAATAACTCAACAAACATGAAAACATCACTGAATACTTTCCTACTGTGCTATTACATTTTTTCTTTCAGACAACGTCTTTCTCTTGTACACACGTGTTACTGTAATGTAACATAATGTAATTGCAGTACTGAGCTCTCATGATCTCTTTTTGACCTGTGAAAACCGTGTCAACGCAACTGTCAGTAAACCTTATCCTTCACTAACCTTGGTGGTGATGGTGTTACAAATGCTGACTCATGTCTACACTGTATCTTTACCTGGATTGTGCGCTCATACCGATCAAAAGGTTTGAGAGAATCAGTCAAAAAGTAAATTTATAAAAGAATTAATGGTTAACATAAGCAACATAATTTTACTTCTGTCTGTTTATGCAAAATAAAGATCTTAGGGCTTTTTCCTTTTATAATGATAATGCATTTAAAAAGTTAAATAAGCTTCTTTTGAAAAGAAAAAAAATACCACTATGTTGAAGCTTTAACATATAACCTTTAAATGTACACCTAGAGGGAGAAACCATCCAAGATGTTATATATAACCTTTATAATGAGCTTAGAAGAATGTTAGACAAATCACATGGAGATTAAGGGGAAGGCTAAGTGATGTAGCGGACCTACTAGAAAATGCCACCAGAATTTCATTGAACAGATGTAATGAATCGTTTTTAGCAAAGTACAAACCTAAATAAGAAAAGTAAAATGGTTCCATTAATACATGAATTTAAATACTTCTTAAAATGTTGATCAAAGTTTTCATGGGCATGTGGGTACAAATGCTAAATGAGATTTTTACAAAATAAAAACAATTAAGTGCTTTACATAAACATTATAGTATATGTTATAAAACAGCATGATTTAAACATATATTCATTCATTCATTCATTCATTCATTCATCTTCTTACCCGCTTATTCCCGAATCCGGGGTCACGGGGGTCTGC
>JAOTRA010000006.1:3390010-3402019 GCA_026260255.1 Pseudolaguvia tuberculata | reverse complement strand
AAGAAAGAAAGAAAGAAAGAAAGAAAGAAAGAAAGAAAGAAAGAAAGAAAGAAAGAAAGAAAGAAAGAAAAAGAGGAAAACTATATAAAAAAAACCTGTAAATAGGTAAGGGTAAAAACTTTTAGCCACCACTATATGTTCCACCTGTTCCATTTATATTACAGAATTGTTTTTGTAGGTTCTTTCTATTCTCATTATTATTTACTCATATAATATTGACATGAATTTAGATCTGAAACCTAACAAACTAAAAGGTTGGTTCATGTAACGTAATTAGGTAATTAGGAACTCACACAATGAATGGAATTCGTTTCCGTTTACCACAACAACATCCTGACATATTTTGACAGTGAAGCATTGTTACACTTTCCATCTAAAAGCTTCAACAGCAACATATTTCACTAGGCAGATTCTGTGCAGTACTGGCTTTTCCACATTGTGCATGCAACAGCCACCAATGGGTTTGAAAAGCAGTCATAACTTTTAATACAATCAGTAAACTAAAATGGTCTGCATCACCATTTTTAGGTCTCTTTAGAGATGCTCAGTTGGGTTTAAGTCAGGGCTCTGAGTGGTCCATTCAAGAACAGTCATGCAGTTGTTTTGAAGCCACTCCTTTGTTATTTTAGTTTTGTGCTTTGGGTCATTGACTTGTTGGAATGTAAACTTTCAGCCCAGTCTGAGGTCCTGATAACTCTGGAGAAGGTTTTTGTCCAGGATATCCTTGGCCGCATTCATCTTTCTCTCGATTGCAACCAGTTGTCCTGTCCCTGCAGCAGAAAAACACCCCCACGGCATGATGCTGTCATGTTTCACTGTTTAGACTGTATTGGAGAAGTGTTTGGTTTTCTCCACACAAGGCCAAAAAGCTCCATCTTGATCTCATCAGACCAGAGAATCTTATTTCTCACAATCTTGGAATGCTTCAGGTGTTTGTTAGAAAACTCCATGCAGGCTTCCTCCTCATTTGTCTTAAACAAAGGAGATGCTTCTGTCAGGCCACTCTTCCATAAAGCCCCGACTGGTGGAGAGGCTGCAGTGATGTTTCACTTTCTACAACTTTCTCCCATCTCCCGACTGCATCTATGGAGCTCAGCCACAATGATCTTTGGGTTCTTCTTTACCTCCATCACCAAGACTCTTCTCCACCGATAGCTCAGTTTGGCAGTCAGCTCTAGGAAGGGTTTTGGTCATCCTAACCGTTTTGTGGCCAAACGATTGCTGCAATTCTGTCTTTGGGCACTTCAGGCAGTTCCCTTGACCTCATGATTCTCATTTGCTCTAACATGCACTTTGAGCTGCACGGTTTATAAAGACAGGTGTGTGGCTTTCCTAATCAAGTCAAATCAGTATAATCAAACCTAGACCTAATCTAGACCTGAATGAAGGTGTTGAACCATCTCAAGTATGATCAAAAGAAATGGACAGCACCTGAGTTAATTATGAGTGTCACAGCAAAGGGTCTGAATACCCTATGATATTTTGTTTTTAATAAATCAGCAAAAATGCCAACAATTCTGTGTTTTGAACTTTGAAAATGAAAAATTATTTTAGCAAATGGCTGCAATATAACATAGTGAAACATTTAAGGAGGTCGAAATAAATTCTGTACTCTGTATACTGTATACTGTCAGTACTGCAATATGTAAATGAGTAACAATAGCATGTTGCAAAAGCAATCATTATTGCTCTTTGGTACTAAGGTTGTAAAAAAAAAAAAAAAAAGCAGACCAAGCAGATGCTGTTTGGTCTCTGCATTAAGCATTTGGACTGACATGGTAGTGTGTTTTCATCTGGAAGAGGTGCCTCAGACATAGTAACACTAATTAAAATATATCAAGCTAAAATCAGTACAGCGTTTATTAGTGTCACATGGATTGACTGTTACAGTCATGTTCACCACAGTACTGATGGGTAAAAGAAGTTAATTATATTTGATATACCAATATTTGTATATATTTTGTGATATATATATATCAGTATTGTATAAAGAGGAGGTATTGTATAAAAAGTAAAATACCAGAGGAGGTATTGTATAAAAAGGAACCACATACACACACATTTTGGGACTGTAACAGAAAAACCCACAAAAGCATCTTATCTTATCTTAAAAGTTCTTTACATTTTAATAATAGGAAATAAAAGAAGCATAAGAAGAAAAGTTAATCCGTTAATTCATCTTCTTACATGCTTCTTGCCTAATTCAGGGTCACAGGGTTTGCTGGAGCCTGTCTCAGCGCTCATAGGGCGAGAGGCAGGGGTACACCCTGAATAGATCATCTGTCCATCGCAGGATACACATAGACAGCTATGGGCTGTCCACAAGTGAAAATTATCATCCTAAAATATTATTAGCAGAAAAGTAGTAATCAATAAATTTACAAGATTTTTTTTTTTAAAACCTAAGGAGTTGGAGTATGGAGAGAAAGAAGGACTAAAGGTCAATAAAAATGATTTAGTGAAGAGGTCAAAAAGCTACAGGAGTTGTACTTGGGGTCAACAGTAATGTGTGATAGAAGAATTTCAGAAAGAAACAAGGGAAAAGACTGTAAAAAAAAAAGTGAGGAGATCAACTGTAATGTATAGTTGAGAGACAGCGAGACTGAGGAAGAGACATGAGGCATTGGTAGCAGATTTAAAGCTCTTGATGATGATGTTTGGGACAGGATAAGGAACAAGCACATTAGATGGACAGCTTATATTAGACATATTCAGGACACAGTCAGAAAGGTCAGAGGCGAAATAATGGACAAATTGGTAGGTGAACTTTTGGAAATTAACCTGCCAGACAGAAAGCATAAATGACAAAAACAAAGTATATGGTTAGGATAAATGATTTGGTTGGGGTAAAAGAGAGATAATTAAAAACATACCTCATTCTTGAATAGGTACCTTTTCTATGTTGCTCTTTATTTATGCTACTCGTTTTAACAGTTTTTGTTTGTTTAGGCAAACCAAATCTAGCATACAAGAATTGAGATTCTTAATGATAAGAATCAAACCAGTTTTGTAGGTTGCTCTGAGAAGGATGCAAAGTATATTGCTAGGTTGCGGCAGACAATTGGGAGTGGCAACCTTAACATGCAGTCTTACTTCAAAATCCAAATCAGTTAATAATACAAATTTGCTATAATTAAAAAAAATGCATGCCATTGTTCAGTTCAGTTCACTGGGTTGCCTAGATTATTAAATTGAGCAGAGGAATATAATAGATAAAATTTTCCCTAGACTAATCTAAACCTTTTTTTAATCAGTTCACATTTAATTGCAGTGTTATTTTTTGTTAGCAGGACAGGACTTTCAATTTTATTCAGCAAACAGACATCAATGAATAAGTGATTAAAAAAAAGGACTTTTCAGCAGAAAAGTGAAGGACTGATCTTTATTTCAGCTTCTCACAGGATTAGCTTTGACACCCGAGCACATGAGAGTAAACACTGAAACAAGGACACTTTCATTTCAAAACCATTTCATCACAATTTCAGTAGTCGTAGGAACGTAATTTCCCGCTATGTCACAAACTGTGTTTGACAGCCATTAAATATATAACCTGAAAAAATGCTTCCTTACACATACAGCTGGTGCAGTTCTTACCTGACATAAGAAAAGTTTTTCTTTATCTCCCTCTCTCTCTACTTTTTTTTCTCTCTTTCTCTCCCTCTCCTTTAAATGAAGCTTTAAAGGCTCCATTTTACTTGGCTAGTGCACCTCGTGGTTCGTTGTTGCCAATTTAAGAGCATGTTAAAATGCAGTCAGCACAGCACAGCTCGGGTGCCAGACAGGACGATGTTTAAAACCTCATTTGGATGCAATCTATGCAAACTCTCAGGAGATTTATGTGGTGCTGGCACCGGCTCTTTCCTGTTGCGTATATGGTGAAGAAGTCTGAGTAACAGGGTCAGAATGGGTCTGCAATATGTCCGTGTTTTAAAAGTCTCAGTATCTTAACTATTAGATGAAATGACAGCCAAAAATACCAGATTTTTACCGAAAACTTGAATATTTCATATTGATGTTGTGAACTGATGCACCATAAAACCATTCAAGCCATTTGATGCTTTTAATTCATTTACATTGAATTATTGTAACAATACAGACTGCATAAATGAATAAATTTATCTTGTTTGATGATTCTGCTGCACATCTGAGTAGAACTTGAAGCTAAAACAATATCAACCTTTGTGCAATGTGTTATATGCACTCATAAATTTAAACTGTGCCCAAGATTATTTTCAATATGCTTTGGGCCAGTATAGTGTAATATCACTGCAGGATCACTAGACCTGGAAGCAGCTGGCTAATCATTTCAGATAGTAACCATCACTGGGAAACTGCCATGCAAGTTTGAAAAGATGAGTAACTCTACATAAGTGTACGCCAAAATCATTGCTGGACAGCTAAAACCCTGCAGTGATTACAACCAACACACCTGCCTCAAACACAATGAAAGACTTAATTAATTGGATCAGGTGTGTAGGAATAAAGCCGAAATAAATATATCTGGGAGCACCAGTGTCCAGACATATTAAATAAACTTATTTAAGAATCTGACACCGCTTGTAGAATTTGATTGTTTGCTGTAGGGATAAAATGGTTGCACAAACAGACGCTCACTTTTGAATGCTCTTTGAAAAGAGAAGGAGTTTACAGCTACACACTGTACAACAGGCACTCAGAAAATATAGTCAGCTAAGCTAAGTTATGCTAAATAAAGCTTTACTACATTGAAAGGTTGGGACACTCTACACATTGGGAAGTGGTAGTCTAGTGGTTAAGTTGTTGGACTAACACCAGAAAGACTGGGGTTCGATTCCCACCTCCACCAAGCAACCACTCTAGGCCCTTGAGCAAGACCCTTAACCTGCAATTGCTCTGTTGTAAAAAAAAAAAATTATGTCGCTCTGGATAAGAGCGTCTGCCAAATGCCAAACTGTAACTGTAACATTGTGAATAAAAACAGAATGCAATGTTGTTATATATGAATGTGAATATGAATATAACATAGATGACAGATCTAATGATACAACTGAGAAGTTTTTTGAAATTTTGAAATTTCAAAAATTTCATTAACATCTCAAAAAACATCTCAAAAAAGTTGGGACAAGGCCATGTTTACCACTGTGTGGAATCACAGACAGAAGCCTCTCAACAAGATATATGACAGCCCACATCAGGTTTGCTATGATGGTGAGAAATAAGATTCTCTGATCTGATGAGACCAAGATAGAACATTTTTACCTTTATTTTAAGCGTTATGTGTTTAATACATTCACAACAGTTAAGCATAGTGGCAGCATCATGCTGTGGGGGTGTTTATCAGCTGCAGGTCCAGGATGCCTGGTTGCAATTGAGGGAAACATGAATGCGACCAAATACAGGGATATCCTGAACAAAAACCTTCTCCAGAGAACCATGGACTGGGCCGTAGATTTATGTTATAACAAGACAATGACCCTAATCACACAGCTAAAATAAGAAAAAAGTGGTTTCACAACAACTCTGTGACTCTTCTTGAATGGCACAATCAGAGCCATGACTTAAACCCTGACTTAAACCATGATTTAAAATTGAGCATCTCTCCAGAGACAGGAGAGAATCTGCAAGAAGGAATGGCACCAATCCTCAAATCCAAGTGAGAAAAACTTGTTGCAGCTTTCCCCAAAAGACTCATAGCTGTATTACATCAAAAGGGTACTTCTACTAAACACTGAGAGAAGTTTTATAAAAAAAAATAAATAAATTTGCAGTTTAATAAAATAGCAAAAATTTAAACATTTATGTTTTTCTGTCATTATGGGATGCTGTTTGTACAATAATGAGTTAAATAATGAGTCCCTTTATTCAGGGACATAGGGGACAGAGATAGGCTGCTGGAGCCTATCTCTGAAAGGCGAAAGGCAGGAGGGGTACACCTTAGACAGGGTGACAGTCCATCACAGAGCCATATGCACTAGAACTCACTCTTATGGGCAATTCAGAATCAACAATAAAGCTTACATACATGTTTTTAGACTATAGAAGAAAACCCAGAAAACAGACCTCTGTCTGGGATTCAAACCTGGGGCTTCTTTCTGTGAGGCAACAGTGCTCACCACTAAGCTGCCTCTTACCTCTGCATACATAATAGAATAAGCAGTACCTTAGTGTTCTGTATGTTAATGGGTTCACAGCTCAAAACAGAAAGCGGAAACTGAACTTGACACTTAACATATTAATGTGGGACCTCGGGGTTGACCTGTGTATGTTCAGGACGTAAAACCAGGATTTTTTTGCATCTGAAATTGCATACACAGAGCATGTACATTTTATTATCCTATGGAATGATTGTCCCTTCTAGTCAAATTACACATATTTAACATTGTTTTAACAATTTTTACATTATAAATTTATGAATACTGTATTCTATCAGGCACACCTTAAATCCTCTAATTTTCTTAAAAATCAACAGTATCTTACAATCTATTATATCTTATATATTAATTCTGGTTGTGCTTACAGACTTTGAACCAATATTATGTGGTATAAGGTGTTCAAAAATCTGGCAAACTGTTGTAGATATTTAGTCTGTTGTGACCACAGGCAAAAATACCGGTGCAGACCTCAGTGCTCCACAGGGCTAAACGCAGCTATCACTTGATCACGCTTTGCGGGCACAGACAGGTCCCTCTCTCAACTCCTATATTAGTCCTGGTTCAGTACAACAATTTCAGTCCTGGTATCAGTCCTGGTTCAGTCCGTTTGCTGCGCAAAAGTCCTGCATCTCAACCAATGATTCTTCTGAGAAGCACACTTATTCTGCTTAATGCAGCTTATAATTCGGTGCGTGTTATGTATGAAAATGTATGAAAATATACCCAATAATTGATAATATATCGATATAGCGACTTATAATCCAGTGTGCCTTATAGTCTGACAAATACGTTATAATATAAAAGAGATAAAGGTGGGACCGGAAAGAATCAGGAAAATTCATTCATATATATATAATTACTATACTATTACTATATAATAATATATATATATACTATAATTTTGTTTGCACTTAGCAAAACAACCATTCATTTTCATGGCCAACAATAATGTAGCGTGATGCTGTCAGGTTTTTATCATATACTATAACCCTCACCCTAAGATGTGTTTGCTCAGTGCTCAGTGTTTGCCTGTGAAACAGAAATTACACACAAAGGCATTGGACAAGCCAAAGCATTATTTTATTAGTAATACTTCTCCTAAAGGACATTCACTGTAGACTTAATTATCCACTCCCCTCTATCTTTTTGCTTCTATTTATTTTCCAATCTTATATACATCCATGCACACACCAACTAGTACCAACAGCCTAACAAAAAAGTTTAACTTGTCATAATAAATATAATTTGCCATAGATTTGAGCTGTTCTTCTGTCTTTTGGATACAGCTAGGTGTAAGGAATCAGACCTAGCTCCGCCCCCTTGTTTAGCGTCGTCGTCCTGGACTTGGTTGCCAAGGCGATGACGCAGTATTTAAAGGAACACGTTGCTGAGTACGGCGCGGGTTATTGTCAAATGGTTGCACTGAACTGCACCACTTAATCTGTTATATTTTACCTTTCCAAATGGATCCCAACTAACCAACATTCCGTACATTTAAAGATTAGTCAATGTAAGTAAGATTATGACAAAAGTCCAGCCTTAATCTTTTCATGAGCTAGAATGTGTTTCTTTTTTTTCACATACATAATTCCTTGTTTAAGGTGTGGGTTGTACTTGTATCTTTTTGTGAAAAAACTGCATTCTTGAACCAGTTTATAAACAGGGATATGATCATAAAAGGATAAAAGGAGAATGTGAATCATGAGTTGACAGGCCAGATATGACTTTCCATCAAATTACTTTACTTGCTTTGGATGCAGTGATGTTTAACAGGCGTGACACACCTGTCCTCTGAATGCAGGGCTGGTTATAAATGGGAGAAACAACTTCAATCAACCAACTCCTTTTCGCACGCCTCAGTTTCTTTCTTCTTATACCAACACACACACACATATACACACACACATACACCAAATTCTAGATTTTCCATTTTTACTCAGTGGTCAAAATTCCCAATAGTTCTCTCTGTCATAATTTATTCTTCTGCCAGAAAGATTGAGCAGTGTGTTTGGATTTTAACCGCTTGCACAGTTTGCTCATAATAAGATAAATTGTCAGAGAGATTGCTTTTTCCCCTCAGCTTTCCACCTGGCAATGCAAAATGGAATAGATTAACTTATATACCATATTGATTATATTGTAAGAACTAATCAGCTAATTCATCTTTTTCAGGAATCTGAGTACAACAAAAGCCCATATAACTGAGCATTCAACTGCAAAGCTTTGGCCAGGCTTGTGTTCGCACGCTCGGTAAAAACATTTTATTTTGAATATTTTGCCACTTTTATTAACATTCCCTTTAATCGAACTCATATAAACTAAACTCCTCATAGTCTTACAGTATAAATGTAATATCCAATCTAACCCCAATATTTAGGCTATGCTTGGCGCTCTGGAGCGCCGTTATCTTCTCCTTTAGCACAGATTATTATTATGGTGCAACATAATCTTGTATATTTGTATAGAGAGAGGCATTATCTGAAAACTGCTGGCAATAAAATATGATAAATCTCGCTGGGCAAGGGTTCTATGATAAATCTCCTTGGGGATGAGATAATCGAATGCCTTCCATGGCTGCATGTATAATTAGGGGAGTGTCATTAATCATAAGTCACAGTGCTGTTTCCAGTAATGAGAGTCAGAAAGTGAAATTTATTAAGCTAGCCTGTTAATAAGCTAGTGTTTATTGTATCAAAATTTAAACACCACTCAAGGCTCCAGGCCAAAGTTGTGCGTCATGTAAAGAGATGCCTTGGCTTCTGTATTCATTACACTGTAATTCGGAATCTTCTGTGTCATGACCATGCCAATGAGCAGTGCTATGTGGTCATTGTGATGATTCTTAATAAAGAGGCTGCTGTTGGGACAGTGTGATAATATCATGGAGATTTATCAAAGAGCCTACGTTAATTGTGTAATCCCAGAGTGCTGTTTATTCAGTACTACAATAACTCTAATCAAAATCATCATTACTGCATTTTCTGGGCTTGCTGATGCACTGGTAAAGTAGGTAGGGATTTACACGGTACTGTAATTACAGCACCTATCATTTGACTTTTTGATAAACACTTCATTCATTAATTTATTCATCTTCTTACCCGCTTATTCCCTAACTCAGAGTCACGGGGTATGTTGGTGCCTATACTAGCACATAGGGTGAGAGGCAGGGGTACACCCTGGCCGGGTCGCCAGTCCAACTCAGGGCAACACATAGACAAACAACCACTTACACATACATTCGCTCCTATAGACAATTTAGAATCACTAATCGACATTTTTGACTGTGGGACGAGACCGGAGTACCCGGAGGAAGACCATGCAAGTGTGGGGTGAACATCGGCCCGGGAATCGAACCTAAGGCCCTCTTGTTGTGAGGCAGCAGTGCTATCTACTTCACCACCGTGCCAAAATAGTTTCATTGTGTAATTGCACAATTTTTATATTAAGTAAATGTGATTTTACACGGATGGTTATATGTGTATGAAACTTTAATTTTGAAGTGTCACAGCTTTCACATTTGGATTAAGATATTTGCCAAATGATTAGGAAGGTCAGACAACTTAAACACTGTATAGGAGGATGGAGTGACAGTTTGTTATTAGCAAAAATTAAGTTAGAGGTCATTTGCTGAAGGATGTGAAGGATTGCAAAACCATAAATGGAGCATTGTAGTAGTTAGCACGGTTGCCTAACAACAAAATAGTCCGGGGTTCGATTGCCGGGCAAGGGTCCTTTTTATCCTGAGATTGCATGTTCTCCCTATGGCTTTTCTCTAGATACACTAAATTACACTACCTTAAATTGCCCATAAGTGTGTGTGTGTGTGTGTGTGTGTGTGTGTGTGTAGTTATTCGTCTATGTGTATCTGTGTGATGAACTGGCAACCTGTCCAGGGTGTACCCTTGACTCCCTATGTGTGTGTCCAGCAGACCCTGTAACCCCAAATTATGGAATAAGCGGGTTGGAAAGTGAATTAATAAATGAATGTTTATGAATATGACTTATTATAAAATATGTACAAGATTACTATTTAATATATTGACACAAAAAATTACAAATAATAAGAAAAAAATAGATTGTCAATATAAATGAGACATGAAAAATGACACTGTAACTAATTGTGTGATTAAACGACTTGTTTAAATACTATGTGTTTTTATTGTTGTATGATATAATAATATAATTATTATAACTATAGAATTATTATTATAATATGATCTTATTGCTAATACTCAACAATCCTAAACTATACATTGCAAATTAGACAGCAATAAATGTTGCAACACTTTAGAAAATGTAAAGCCAAAAATTCTTACGCTTATTTCTGACACTATTCTGGTTGGTCTCTGCCTCTGGTCTGTTTCTCTCCTGTTTCTTTTCTGTTTGGAGAGGTCCTAGGGTTTTGCCCTAGGAGAACGCCAGGAGGTGTTCTTTGAAGCGGGGGATGCTGTTATGAAACCTGCCATAACCTTTCTACGTCACAAACCATCCGGGCACCATATTTAAGGTGAGCGCCATCTTAATGATGGTGCGGATTTTTGTGTGTGTTTGTTGCTTGCGGGTTACAGCAAGGTTGCCTACGTTCAAGTCTAGTTTTACGCCCTTGTCCTAGTCTGGTTCGTTCCAGTTAAAGATTCTTCAGTATAGCTTTAATGTACGTTGTCTGTTCAGTTTCTGTTTCAGTTGGTACTTACCTTTAATAAAAGCATGTTCTCGCAGTTTCTTAACCCGTTACACACACATTTTAATTACATTTCAATTCAGGGTGTACCCCTGCTTCTTGCCTTATGTATGCTGGGATAGGCGCAGCAGACACGTGTGACCATGAATTCGGGAAATAAGCGGGTAAGAAGATGAATGAATTCATTAAATATGCATTATATAATAAATCCAAAGTGACAAACAGTAGACACAAACTTGAGAAAACAATACAGCTACTTAAACATGACAAAAATTCACTAGGCAGTAGTGAATTTCTGTCTTGTTTAAGTAGCTGTAATACACAAAACAATATTCCACAAGGCATAAGGGCTTAATAAGGGCAGATTAAAGAAACACCTAGACACAATGAGGGAAGCAAGAAACCAATGACAAAACAAAGCCAACAAACATAACACATAACACATAACACAACACATAATCTGACACATGGAAACATAGTCAAGGAATCACCCCTGAAACAAAGGCTGGCTAGGTATATTTTAAACATACCAAGCAAGTTGGAACTAAACAAAGACATTTACATATAAGTACTTCTTCTTGCTTTATAAATTAGCTTACACCTTTATTATCAACAGAAGATTTAAAAATTGTATATAATATAAATAAATTAAATGTGGGAGAAGCCTAAAGACTCACACACTGAATAACTAAACTAGTCCCGGTCCTCTAGGTAAGGTTGTAGATTACCATTTCAAATTTAAACTACAGAAATGTTCTACATAATGGAGTAGCAGATTTATATGTCAAATACGTTTGAATAAGATAAGTTATCTTAAAAGTATTCAAGGCTTTTTCATCTTCTGTTGAAATTGTGTCCAGTGACCTATTCTCTTAAAAGCTTTTCTTTATAGTAAAGTAAATTTTGCTCCTTAAAAAAAACTGCATTCGTCTGCTGACAGATGATTTCTTTTTCCATCAATAAAGCTACAGGCTGCTCTTTCAACCTCACTGATGCACAACATGCAGGGGAAAGAAAGCAGGAAGAGAAAATGGTATTGCATTACAAAGACTATGTCTTTGGAGGACGCCCGCAGAGGGCGCCCTCGCCCGAGTTCTAGGCTTTCACTTTTCACTCTGTTGGCCATCTTGGGTGAGGTCCGCCTATAAAAGCAGGTGGTTCTCTGAAGGCCATCGCGAAGTATTGTTGCCCTAGGCC
>JAOTRA010000006.1:3280285-3294233 GCA_026260255.1 Pseudolaguvia tuberculata | reverse complement strand
TAGATAGATAGATAGATAGATAGATAGATAGATAGATAGATAGATAGATAGATAGATAGAGAGAGAGAGAGAGAGAGCGAGAGAGAGAGACTTCGCAAAACTCCTTATACTACATAATGAATTCAATGCTGTTTTCCTGTTGCCTTCACCTTGTTCCTGGGAATGTTGTTCTTTTCGTCTCTATCCACTGGGCTCCTGGTTGGCAGAGAGGGAATCCTACTTATCTTCTTGTTCTGTTCACGGATCACATCTGAATACAGCTTCTGTTGTCTAATTTTCTCAGCCTGACAGCAAAGAATGAGGAAGAGAAGCAGATTACAAAAGGGAGGTTTAATTACCTAAGCCGTATTCTCCCTTGAGGCCCCTCTACCGCATTGTGTGTCTCTCTCGGTGGCCACTTCACAGCTGCAAACAAAGACTAAATAAATCTCATCATCATCCTGAAACCTATGTTAAACACAAATCGTGGTCTGCTTTACCAAAACCCCTTAAAAACAGATTAATTTAAGGTTTTACTATTGGTGACAAAAGAAAAACAGGAAAATGCACCACTCATTAGGCCTACACTGATTAGGTTTGTAAATTCCTTTTTGTACTGATAAAAGTCTGTTACATTCATGAGTAGAAAGACAGAGACCTCTCAACCATTTCAAAGATGCAAGTATCTGTTTTGGATTAGTTAAACCAATAAGAAGAAATAGGTAGTGCATTCTTCAATTACACCTATGTAATGCAGATCTTCTAGATGGGGGTCTTCCCCAGATGTTATGCTATTACGGCTCTTACCACATCTTTAGCAACAAAGTTTGATGGTCCAAGACCTCCCAGCTTCACACCCTGATTCAAGCACTTGTAGTCCTTCAGGGTGTATGCCTGAATGAATATAACAGGGTAGAAATATTAATATGAATAAATAATTATTCTAAGCAGATTAAAATACTTAAAACCTTCCACAGCTTTACGCTATATGTTGCATTAGTACTTATGTATAATTGTGTAAACCATTATAAATCAGTTCTATAAAAATAAAAGAAGGTAAAGCAAGAACATTCAAAGAATAAGCAGCTAATCCTTTATGGATGTCTAAGATGCACTCGGGCAGCAATCTACAAGCTTTTCCAATAAAAAAAGGGGCTAATCAGGCCAGATCAAGCTGGCTCCTTCAGGCTCTCGTATCAGCCATTGGTCATGGACACTCCAGGATGCTTACTTTCTTCACTGATCTGTTTCCCCTGTTTTACAAATTTATCCCATAATCCTTTGAGACATGTTGGCAGCAATGTTGAGGCAAAGAGAAGGGGCAATCTGTTTTATTGTGTAAAGATGACTTAATCCTAAGACGACATTAAGTGGATTGGTTGCAGAACATAATGACCTCTTGCTAATGCTACAACTGTGCTGCTTATTTGGCTATTGTTACAATAACTGCTGAGTAAAAATGGCATCTGGGGGAAAAGGGCTGTTCTGCTTATATAGGTGTTTACTTATATAAAATATCATCAAATTGCCATTTTTTGTCTATGGATTTTCTGTCTATGTATAAAATGTTGCTGTAATTTCTGGAAATAGAAACATAACCCTTTGCAGGGGTTTTTTATACAATTATACAAGCTTATATGACAGCTGTAGATCCGTCGTTCTTTCTATGCTTGTATGTGGCTGATCTAGCTACCTGTGCTTGGTGCTTGTTATTGTGAAAATTTTATTTTCCAAACCCACAGTCCAACACTGAGACAAGACAAAAAGATTGTGGTTAAATGCAAATGATGTCTCATGCTTGAATTCAATTTAGCATTATTACAGTTACCACCCTTTATATCATTTCAAAGCAATTAACAGTACCTGCAATTAGTTGTACAATTAACCTATAGATCTACACATGACTATAATGATCATTAACTCAATGAAGAGGAGGAAGAGGAGGATGCTAGGACTGTCATGCCAAATTTCACACCATTTGCAATTTAGGGAATTAAGTAATTATGGCAGACCAGGTTTGGTTAGCCTTAACAGATTGATAACTGAATTTGTTTTTAACAACCTACCACTGTAGGTTGATACAGAAAGTTTTTAGACCCCTTTAAATTATTCACTCTGTTATATTGCAGCCATTTGGTAAAATAATTAGGGTAAATTTTTTCCTCATTAATGTACACACAGCACCCTATATTGACAGAAAAACACAGTATTCTTGACATTTATTAAAAAAGAAAAATGGAAACATCACATGGTTTTAAGTATTCAGACCCTTTGCTGTGACACTAAAATATTTATCTCAGGTGCAGTGCATTTCTTCTGATCATTCTTGAGATGGTTCTACACCTTCATTCGAGTCCAGCTGTGTTTGGTTAAACTGATTGGACTTGATTAGGAAAGTGACACACCTTTCTATATAAGACCATACAGCACCACAGTGCATGTCAGAGAAAAAGAGAATCATGAGTTCAAAGGAACTGCCTGAAGAGCTCAGAGACAGAATTTCTGCTGCACTTAAGGTTCTTAAGAGCACAGTTGTCTCCATAATTCTTAAATGGAAGACGGTTGGGATGACCAGAACCCTTCCTAGAGCTGGCCGTCTGGCCAAATTGAGCTATCGAGGGAGAAGAGTCTTTGTGAGGGTGTTAAAGAAGAACCCAAAGATCACAGTGGCTGAGCTCCAGAGTCAGTCAGGAGATGGGAGAAAGTCAACGATCACTGCGGCCCTCTACCAGTCAGGGCTTTATGGCAGAGTGGCCCGATGGACGCCTCTCCGCAGTGCGAGACACATGAAAGTCTGCATGGAGTTAAAAAATAAAAAATAAAAAAAAAAATTTGAAGGACTCCAAGATGGTGAGAAATATGATTCTCTGGTCTGATGAGACTAAGATAAAACTGTTTCAGGGTTAGATAGAACTAATTCTAAGGGGTATGTGTGGAGTAAACCAGGCACTGCTCTTCACCTGTCTAGTACAGTGATGTCATCATGCTGTAAGGGTGTTTTTCAGCTGCAGGGACAGGACAACTGGTTGCACTTGAGGGAAAGATGAATGCAACCAAGGACGAGGATATCCTGAAAGAAAACCTTCAGAGTGCTCAGGACCTCGGACTAGGCTGAAGGTGTACGTTCCAACGAGATGTCCGACAGAACACGGCTAAAATAACGGAGTGGCTTCAAAAGGGTGCTTCTACTAAATGAGCAAAAGGTCAACAAGTGATTCAGTTATTTTTAATAAATTAGCAAAAATGTCAGCAATTCTGTGTTTTCCTGTCAATATGGGGTGCTGTGTTTAAGCAAATGGCTGCAATATAACTGAGTAAAAATTAAGGAGGTCTGAATAATTTCCGCACCAACTGTATATTCTTTAAATCCAGGCTTTCATCCTATTTCCCCACACACCTTATATGTGTATGTTTTGTCCTGTAGTTTTTGCTTTTCTAGCTGTGCCAGGTACCCATCTGAACTGCTCCTGTTTATAATGTTTGAAGTTTCTTTTGCTCTGTGTCGACACAGCTCAGGTTCACTGTTGTTTGACATGCGTATTGGGGGAAGCACTGGAAAAGCCCCACCAAAGGTTTGAAGTACAACAGCAGGATCCTCCTCATATTGCACCTCTGGCTGACGAGCGTTTAAGATTAAACCTTTTTGATGTGACTGCTGTGTTGGCAAAATCCTTTTAAAAAAAATGTAGATAAAACAAATTTTATTGGACCAGCGACATGTCATAAACATTTAGCATATCTCTGTAAATAAAATGCCATTTTGATGCTCGGCAACTATATATGCCTTAGGTTATTATAAACAGAACTAAAAACTAACCTGATGCTGTTATTATCCACTTGTATGTGTTCATGGTACACTGCATTAACAGGAGGACTAGGAATATCTAAAGTGTAACTTACTCCTTTAAAGGGTGAGTTACACTTATTATTCCTCAACCCCCTATGTGGTGAAGCAGGAAGTGCAATAGTGTAGAGCTTCTTTTGTGGTTCAAGAGTGATAAGATGTTCAGCAAGTGTGGCTGAGTTGTTAATGTTGACCGTGGGAGCAGATGAGTAATTAGAATTGGGGCTGCTGTCAGAATATAGTGGCACTATCTTTTCAGATTGAGTTTGGAAGTGCTTTTTCTCCACTTGCTGATTCAGGTGACCTCTGGGTGTAGTTCGTGGGTGGTGAGGCTTGACTCTGTCCAAGTGCTTAGCCTGGTTGCTGGTCTAATTGGGTACAGATTAAAAAAAATAAAATTTTACATTCAAACTTAAACAGAAGCGTATACTCCTTATTGGTTTGCTTGTGTTCTGACTTTTTATGGTGCACTTGGAATGATTATTAGCTTGCTTTTAATAAAGAACTCAATGTTAAAATGAATAAAAATCATTATAGCAAATATGATCAGGATGCGAAAGATATTTTCTTTTAAGCGAATAAGAGTCTGCATGACATGAAAGCTAATTAAAAATGTTTGGAAGACATGAGTTGGATCATTCCAATTTTTTATGGGGAAAAATCTTTAGAAACCGTTTCTTGAAAAAACAGCAGCTTTGTAGCTATTGTCATGTCCAGAGGAGGAGAAGAGCATTCAAATAACAATTTTCTGCTGTAGGCCTGGCAATGCACAGCGCTTTACCACACATTACTCGGTAAGGTCTAAGGCTGTGTCGCAGCATGTAATGCCCCTGATTTAGCCAACACCAGCTTTCACCATTCTAATGGGAAAATATTTACTCTTCTCTGCCTGCCAGCATTAGGGGGACCGCTCAAGTGCTCAAAATAATGATGCTTCTCCATTCCCCCTCTCTCTGCAACACAGGCTCCTTTTCAAGACGTTTCAGAGGCTCCATTGTCCCTGAACAACTCTATCAGAAATTGCGTCCATCACAGAGAAAATGAAATCCCGGGTGACAGTGCGCCCACTGTGCAGACATTTTCATCTTGAGAGGAAGCCCTTGCTGACAGTTATGCATTAGGGCATGCATTGTGCCAAGCAGCCCTACCTACATATACAGAGGGAATAAGAGAGAAAGAGAGATGGACAAAATCAATAAAAGTGAACAGGAGTGAAGTATCCTACCTTCAGTTTTTGAGTTTTTTGCATCCATATCATCTCCGGGTTGAGGGCATTGTCTGGGCTCCCTGGACCGTTAGTGCTGGCAGTTTTCTCAGCTGACTGTAGGGGCTGGAAAAGAAAAAAAATTGAAAGAACGTGAGAATGAAAGTGGAAGGAAAAAGAGCAGAACACATAGAAAATAATAATCAGGACAGGAAATTTATAATCAGGACTAATAATGATAAATCTACCCAGAATGATGCATCAATATAAAATGTGCAATATATTTTTCAAATATGTATTTATATTAACATTCAGCATAAGACACAAATAAAAATAGTTTACTCATGTACAGCGATAAACATATAAACAAAATTGGTTTTTTTGGTATTACATTAAAAGAAATAAGCTCTATTTTACTACAAATTACCTATGCTACTAAACTGCTTGAACACAATTTCCTGCTACATGTGTCTGGCACGTTTTGGAAGCTTATTGATCCCCTTTTCCTACAGCCCTTTCGGAACAGTTTGAGGATAATTACATCAATTCACGCTCTTCATTTTTTAATGCGCCCATTCAACAAGAACATATTTGCTGATAATACTGTAATGAAAATCATTTAGTAAACTTGAAGTCACTTTGGCTTCTAAGGACAATCCGACCTGATCGATGCTATTGACAGCTTGAAGAGTCTCAGAATGAATGTGCCTAATTCTGAAAGCGCAAATAGAGTGAGGCAAAAGAAAAAGCGTGCTGCAGTGAGTGGATTGAGTTGTAACATATCTATCAATAAATAGGCAGCCATACAAGCTCATCTGGTAACTGAAAGCCAAATCTTAACAGTTCACACAAGAGCTACAATTTACAAGAGCCAACAGTGCTCTTAGACAATCCTGAATCTTTACCTAGCAGTCAGTTTCTTTTACATAATAAATAAGAGGTTAATAATCACATTTATTCAGTCATTAAACCCACAGGATTTTCTATTCAATTCATTTTACATTATGTGTGTATATTGTGCATTACCACCAATGTGCAGTAACAGGTGTCCATGTGTGTATGTGCGAGTCTGTGTGTGTATAAGTATCAGACATCACAGACCTGCACTTCATGGTCTTCCGGAGGCAGCAGGCCACAGCCTCTGCCCGAGTTCCTGCCACTGCCTTTTGTCCACCATTTTAATAATCTCAATCAAATTGAGAAAATGATCAAACAAAATTGCATTTTGAGCTTCATAAGCTGTGTAATATCTATTCTGTTAAATTGGGGGTCCATAATTGCCTCTTGGCGAGAGATGAGGCAACAACAAAGTCAGGCGTTCTGAGCTTGCCATTTTTCTCAAGACTGAGAAACACAGCTTTTGCAATGAGGACTTCAAAGGCTTGCAGTTCTTGAATTGCATTTGGTTGCTATTGTGGCCGCCCAGGCAATCTTGATTAGGTGTTTACACTGAGGCAGGGTGTACAGTGGCAGAGAGCCGGGCAGCCACAGTCTAGAGCTATTAAGAGATTGTACATTATGTTCCTGGCTTTGAAGTGAGGGTCTGGGAGATGACGAGGGACTCTGGCTGAGTGCAATGGCAGAAGATTGCTCTGCTACTTCTGTCTTTATCAAAGAAGCCTCTGCGCAGCCTCGAGCTTTGCTCTGCCACTCGCCATCACAAAGTTGGCACATTATGAGATTGTGTATGTTCAATCACATAGCTAATTGTCAGCAGTAAGGAGCCCATTAAACAGAAAATTGTGTGTTTTAAAAAATGAACCCAAAACATATGCTAAGATAAGCTAAGATAATGAAGCAAACATAAGATTTAACAGAATCATTTATCTTTCTTGTTTCAAAAAAGTAAATAAATAAATAAATAAATAAAGTCAAGAGCAAATATCAAAATATACAAAAGCTGCAGAATAAGGTCTTGTTATCTTTCTTAAAAATGAAAAAGATATAAAACTAAACAAACCAAAATAAGACCTTGCATCTGAAAAGAAAGAAAAAAAATCTAGGGTCAATTTATGTTGTGCAGGTCAATCCTTATAATAGGTTGAACTGATAAGATAAACGAAGTAGTTTTAGATCATAGTATCTTCTTTCCACAGTACAGATCTTACCTGAAAGATTTGTGGGATTGTGGAAGTACGATCAGTGCAGCGTTTAGGGAGGAAAACCTTTGCTCTGTTTACAGTGTCACAATACTAACAGCTCTTCACTATGCTAATGCAGCTGACATGAGAGATTAGCGTGGGTATGGGCTCAGATGGACCAGAAAAGACCTGAAATGTTGCAAATCCTCATGTTACGCAGCCTAGCAGAAAGGCTGAGGCTGCCAATTACACGGCAGGGCCAGGTGCACTGATAGCTAAGAGCCTATTGGTAACCATGTCTCTCTGATGTTCTTAATAGCTACTGTTGTGCAGATCAACTAATAATAGGCACTATATAGCCAGACATGCTTGCTATTCGCTTTTTATGCTTCCAGGTTCTGCCAAATTAATTTCTGAGCTACAGCTAGATTAGACTGCTTATTCCCTTTCAGCAGGACAGACAAAATAGAGGTCACTTATAAATTCGAATAAAACAACGATATATTTCAGTTCATATTAAATTTGGCCCACATGTTGAGAGGAAACAATGTAGACATCTGCTTAATTATGGAAAAAAATATGTAAAAAAAAAAAACAGTGTAAATTAAGAAAGCAAAAAAATTATTTAAAAAACATTGCAAAATTAAACAGGGGATTACCTTTTTCATTAAAACAAAGTTTCTGAAAGTGAAAAACAAATTAAAGAAAAATGTATAACAGCCCAAAATAAATACACCCTCAAAAACTGTTTTTTAAATCCTGTCATTTCCAACCTTCACATCCATAAAACATGGCACAAGGATGAAGTATTTACAAACTCATTCACACATAGGGGCAATTTAAAGTCAGTGACTAGCTTGTTTCTCAACAGTTCTGTGTCAACCATGTATACTAATATGCAGAGCTATCGACTGTAAAGAGAAATCCTATTTGTAATTTGTAATCCTAGTGGCTGGGATAGAAAACAGATAAAGAAAACACATAATACAGAGCTTTGTCTGTGTGGTGTGAAAAACGCTATGTTATTGCTCCCCCTAGTGGTTCATTAAAACAATTCAAGCAACACGAATAAGTGGAGAATTACGAGTAACTGCTGACAATGAACAATATAATCCTAAATCAATTTTTACTAATAATAATAATATATAAATTGTATATCCTGATTTTTTTATTAATAGTTTTTATTAATGTATTAATTTATCTATTTATAGGTCTATTTCATTCATATGACCAATCAAAATAGCTGCTATATATAAATCACCAGTTATCACTTACCAGTTTTACATCATCTGGTTTTGCTCCTCTTTGTTCATAGGCCTTGAGATAGGACCCTTGTTTATGAACGTTCATACCCAGTGTGGCTTTATTGCGCTCCACTATGTCCTCTCTCAGCCTAGTTGGTTTTATTTTTTCACTGTGTCTTCTCTGCATGGTCACTACATTAAGACAGTCTCTGTTAGGATCCTGAGCGAGGTTTTGAGTTTTTCTGTCCTGCTGCCTCTGCGGTGAAGAAGAAAAGGGTAGAGTTCCAGCAGCACTTTTCTTAACATTCTTGGATTTATCTGAATGTGGAGTGCTTTCTAAAGATGCAGGTAAACTTTGGGGTAATGACAGCCCTGTGAGTTGCGTTGGATGTAAATGAAAAGGGGACTGCAGAGGTTTTGGAGGAACAGCATCTATCTCAGATGAAACAGGGCTACAGACTATTAAATATTCCTGTTTTTCCCATGGATATACACGTCCTGCAAATCTCAGAGAGTCGTTAAAGTCAGAAGAGATATTTGCCTGGAAAAACTCAGAATCTTGAAGCTTCTTTTTCCAGTCAGGATCATAACGCAGGTCAGCATACTCATCCGAAAGAGACATTGATCTGAAAATGTTTAAATAATGTGTATAATTATTATGTACAACTGAAATCTGGACAAGAGATTATTAGTTTAAGAACCTTTAATGCAGCGTGAAATAAGTATGCAAATACAAGAAGGAATGTTTGGCACATCCTATAGAATATGCTAGGCTTCTTTTCCTTTCTCATCTTTGTTTCCCCCCAGCTTAGCCCCTAATCATTAAGGGTCTAGAGCCCACAATTGCGCTATAGTTTTGGAAATGGCAGATTCAAGGATATAAAATAGGTTAAAATTGCTAGCTAATGTGCTCCTCGCATCACTGGATGAAAAGATCTCATTAAAATAATTAGAAGAGTGCCTCTTTGTTGCACAGCTCTGAATGCTACAAGATGCTCTTCACGTCTCATGATGCCAAATACAGCACTGTTGAGGTGTACAGCTTTTCAACAAACAAGGGCAAGGTGCAGCAAAAACTCAGTAATGACTCAATGAAATGAGCTTGAGAATGCAGTGTGGTTTCACAGCTGTAAAGGCTCCTTAATAGGTGAAAACCCATTCTGGTTATAGATGAAACAGTTCCCAAACCAGGAATATTCATTCACAACAACTGCTACAGTGCTTTTCTTTTAAAACATATGTGAGGTAAATATGAGCTTTTCTCTATTTTAATCAGTACCAGATGGGAGTAAGTACAAATATTTAACATTACATGTGTTTGGTCTTATACTACGGCACTCATACGGCAAATGACAGGGGTACAACCTGGACAGGTCACCAGTCTATTGCAGGGCCACACATAGACGAACAACCACACACATGCTCACTCACTCTTATGTGCAATTTAGAATCACCAGTCAACCTGTGGAAGGAAACCGAAGTACCCAGATAACAATGGTAAGAACATGAAAACACCATAGAAAGACCCCTTACCCAAGATTTAAATCCAGGATCCTCCTGCTCTGAAGTGACGGTGTTAATAACCACACTGGCCTTATAGTATTTATCACATTTGAAAATATAAAAGTTCTTTAAATACAATATAAATATCTCATTAACTGTCTAGCAATTAAGTTTGCACAACAAGTGCATATTCCACCTGCAATTTTTTATATGCATTCACTTTTCTATAGTAGATGTTTTATCCTGCAAACTGACTACCATAGAATAAGTGAATGCACAATATAAATAATCTCATTCTTTTTACATTAAAGGTGGAGGTTTTCATACAGATGCTTTAATGAACACTTCAAATTCCAGCATCTGTGCTACAGCTGCACACAAAAGCCTCCTATTTAATGCACAACAAAGAGTCTGCTTTTTTTAAATGGACTTCAAAATGAGGCTTTATTATAACCTTTATGATAACCTACCACTGAATAAAAATCTAATTTCCTTTAAATGAGGGTAGTTATATGGAAAGTGCCAAAATTAGAGGCCTTTCGAATGAATTAAAACTCGTGTACTCTAACATCATTTTCAAAGACTGCCATTACCTATTAATGAGTGAATACAAGCTGGTAATTATTCCCATTATGCTTCTCGGGCGGCTCATCAATGAATCGGTCATATCATTTCAGGGATGATCGAGGCTGTGTCAGGTATTGTCATTGTTTACTGTCTATTTCAGAGAGTTCACTAATGATGGTACAGTGCAGTGCATCATCCTTAACAGGACATTAATGTTGGTGCATCTTTATTTACTGCCTTTGTCAGACACCCTTATTCACATGTGTACCCAAAAGTGTCAACTTGGTGGTGCTGGGAAACAAATCCCAATCTTACACAATCACTGAGCAACTACTTCTGTCATGAATATTCCGGATTTAAAATTTTAAGGTATAATTTATTTATATGGGCGACGTATATATGCCATATACGGCATAGTGGTTAGCAGGGTCGCCTCACAACAAGTTCCCGGGTTTGATTCCCAGGCCGGGGATCTTTCTGTGCGGAGTTTGCATGTTCTCCCAGCGATTGAGTGAGTTTATTCCGGGTACTCTGATTTCCTCCCACCATCCAAAAACATGCATGGTTGATTGGTAAGTCAAAATTGCCCATAGAAGTAAGTGTGTGGATGAGTAGTTGTTCATCTATGTGTGCCCTGCGATGGACTAGCAAACTGTCCAAGGTGAACTCCTGCCTCTCAAATTATATGAGCTGGTATAGGCTCTCCTGTGACCCTGAATTAGGGAATAAGCAGGTAAGAAAATGAATGAATAAATGAATGAATGAATTTATTATTGTTTAACACCATACCCAAGCTGCTATATTTATAGCAATTGCACACTCCTACTTTATTCACCTTAGTCTAACATGCATGTTTCAGCCTGTGGGAGTACATTGGAGTGTCCACAGTAAACCCACTGAATGGAACCCAGGACCATCTTGCTGTAAGGCGACAGTGCTAAATCCTAAGCCATCCTGCCGCCCTATGAATAGTGTTTTATTTGAACATCCAAGTGATATGTCATACACGTAACTTAAACAAATGAAAGTGACTACAATGTATTAAAGGAGTATGTATGTATGAGACTTATATGGTTACCTTGAATGTTTGGTGTTCTGGCCTTCACCGGGTTGAGTGATAGGTTGTGGGTCACAGCCTCTCACATGATCCCATTTCTCAGCATCACCGTCCAGTATTCGCTTTTGAAGCTCTCTCTGATAAGCTTTATCTTGCACCAAACTCTCAGTATCTGATTCTAACGTATCCCAAAGATCACAAGATGCATCTTCATCGACAGATCGAGCGTCACATGCCTGGTGAGGTTCGCTGCTTTTTTTCATACTATTATTACACCTGTAGTCATGTCCAGGATCTGTACCGCTGTTGTCCATTACGACAGATCTACTGAGACATTCAAACATTCAAAAATTACAATACACTGTGGAGGTTGTGTTCCATCTATCTCGTATTACTGTCTAGCTAACATTCATTAACCAAGTTTGCTAGCGAGACTAGTTTGATATATGCCTTTTCTAACGGCAGCTATTGAAAAAGTTTTAATAGCCATAATTATATAACATAGATTCTAATTACACTGTACATTATTCAGTTATCCTACAGCTAATTATCATCTAAAAATACAAACAGACGTTACTATTCTCACCTTTTGACGCGTCTATGTCGCCATAGCAACGTTCACTCGCACATGCGCACTATTGTTTATCCGTAATAATCTGATTACGGTATCAGATTATACCGTATACATTTCAGTTAGCTATAATCTTAGTCTAATAAAATGTCTAACGGATACTGAAAAGTATTCGATTAAGTCGTATTCATTAATTCATTTACCTACTAACCCGATGATTCCTTAACTCGGAGTCGCGGTGACGTGCTGGAGATTCACAGCGCACATAGTGCGGAAATCAAGGGTGAGTGGTGGCTTAGTGGTTAATACCACAGACCGGAATTCTTATCTCACCACCACTGCGGCTTGCGCAAGGCCCTTAACCCTCAATTTCTCAGCTGTAGGTCGCTCTGGAAAAGGGCTTCTGACAAACGCTGTAATCGTAAACCCTGTACCCAGTGTACGTGTGGGATGGAACCCACGCTGAGACCATTGCCCGGGCGAGGAGCTTGCGCTAGCATCCAATATAGGTTTTTGCAACTTCGTGACTTTACACGAACAGCTGTAATTGTAGTTTATTTAACAAATTGTTTTGCTAATCATATGGTATATGTAAAAACAAGTTAGCTCTAAAATGGTCACGTTTGATATGTAACGATCACATATAGGGCAGCAACGCCATACATTTAGTTTTTTCATCGTAACACTATAGTAAACATGACAAAGAAAGATGGTCTTAGATGTACTTGTCATTGTTTAACTCTACTACATAAGCCTACATGCATTGGTCAGTGTGAAACGGTAACTTGACAAAGTATATTAGAAATTTGTGTGCCAATCAAAAAGTTCAGCCATAGAGTTAACCAATTTATTAACCATTCACTCGAACCACAAAATGGGAAAGTGATCACTTTATTCAGATTTTTTTCAAGGCAAACCAGTCATTTGCAAAAAAGTTACTGTATTAACAGAAATTGTGCATTCAAGTACAAAAAAAAACAAACCCACAACTGTTCCCCAGTGATGAAATGATTACTTATTCCCAATTTAATATGCATATCACTCCATAGCAGACATTACCAAAACTGAAGTTTAAGAAATTCTACTACAGAGGGCACAAGAGCATTAGAGGTAGAGCAGATTTGGAATGGCTTAATCAACTTCCTCAATAGTGGGACCAGAAGACCCCCCACCAGGAGCAGCTCCAGCTCCTGGGAAGCCACCTGGCATTCCATCAGGCATCCCACCTGGCATACCCCCAGCACTCTGGTAGAGTTTGGTAATGATTGGGTTACAAACTTTCTCCAGTTCCTTCTGTTGGTGTTCATACTCTTCCTTCTCAGCAGTCTGTGGAATGAAGAAAAAAGAAAAAAAAAAAGGGATTTTTTATTTTTTTTTTTAAAAAAGGGGCAACCAATTATCTAAGTCCTTGTGATATTGATAAGCAGACTGCATAATCAGGCTCTCCAAGGCGATGAAGCCTTTATAAGTGCTGCCAATCTATAAATGCAACATGAATCCACTGTAACCTTGCCTTGAAACAGAACATCCTATAAAATTATACAAATAGGCACAGCCACCCCCCTAAACAATTAAAATAGTCAGGCACTGACTGAACTAAAGCTTTACAGATTAGGATTAACAAACTGCTACAGAATAAATACCTGATTCTTGTCGAGCCAGCTGATCACTTCATTGCATTTGTCCAGGATCTTCTGCTTGTCATCATCACTGATTTTGCCCTTCAGCTTCTCATCTTCCACAGTAGACTTCATATTAAAAGCATAGGACTCCAGGCCATTTTTGGAAGACACCTTATCCCGCTGCACATCGTCCTCAGCTTTGTATTTCTCCGCCTCCTGCACCATGCGCTCAATATCCTCCTTACTGAGACGGCCTATTCAAAATAAAAGCATCTT
>JAOTRA010000006.1:3244840-3274838 GCA_026260255.1 Pseudolaguvia tuberculata | reverse complement strand
CATGTCCAAACCATCTCAACCTAGCTTCCCTCACCTTGTCTCCAAAACATCCTACATGCGCAGTCCCTCTAATAAACTCATTTCTAATCCTGTCCATCCTTATTACCCCCAATGAAAATCTCAGCATCTTCAAATTCTACATAATAATATAATAGTCACTTAAACCAAAAGAAAATATCTGCTTCTCTGTGTAAGAATAAACACATTTTATTAGTTCATGCAGGGTTACATAAAGTGAATTAAAATCACTCAAAACAAAAATTAAGCTTAATAAATGTCTGTTTTTTAAATTTTTTTACGTAAATGAAAAGAAATGGTTTGTTGCTTGGGAGGTTGACTTTCCACCCCTTGAAATAACCTACCAGAGTGTAAATATTGTTAAATATGATAAGCACATAGGCGTGCTTGCGTGGGTTTTCCTCCGGGTACTCAGATTTTCACCCACAGTCCAAAAAACCTGTACAATTGGTTGATTGGTGAGTTAAAATTGCCCCTTAAAGTGAATGTGTGTGAGTGCTTGTTTGTCTATGTTTGGCCCTGAGATGGATTGGCGTGTACCCCGCCTCTTCTATATGTGTGGCACCAGCGGACAACCATGACTCCGAATTAGTCAATAAGCGAGTAAGAAGATGTAGTTAGATTATTTATTTTGATTCAAAAGTCGATTGATTGTTGTTGTTGTTGTTTTTTTTAAAAAAATTATTATATTTTGAAGCGAAACCGGAACACATTTAATCCTTCAAGCTTTTATTTTGGCTATATAGTCCTGACATAGTCAAACCGAAATCACACTTAATGAAATCACACATTAATTAGCGTAATGTTTAGTTCATTAGGAATATTTATATAATTTTTCATATCTTTTAACGATACTTTCAGTATAACAAACAAAAAAAACAACATACTATTAGCGAATAAAATGCAGGAGATTTGCTCGGCAAGGCGTATAACGTCATCAAAAAAGCGCCTTCAAGTGGTTGATAAGCGGACCCCTGTGTGCCTCGTGTTTATTTTAGGCGCCTGTGTCAATATTTGATAAGTTCTTGGTGCCGCCGAATTTAAGGGTTAATCTAAGTAACTATTATTTTATATCATTAAATAGAAACCATGAGCTCTCAAATAACTTGTATTGGCTGGGTGAGGAAGGGGGTTTCTAAGGAAACGCCAGACAAAGTTGAATTAAGCAAAGAAGAGTTGCAGCGCATTATAGCGGAGGCAAAGGATGAAATAAGGCGGCGTGGTGGTGGCGATGAGGAGGAGGACAAGGAAGAAGAGGACGGAGGGGAGGAGTGTACAGAAAATAAACAAGATAAAATCAAATCTCGATCATCTTCAGAAATGGCAGAAACTGATGAAAAGCCAGCTGAGGATGATTTAGCTGAGTATGAACTAGACAAATATGACGAGGAAGAGCTTGAAACCTCTAACCTTGGAGACAGTCTGGCAGGACTGACAGTGTTTGGCAATAACGAAGAAGATCCATATATCACCATTCAAGATACAGAGCAGTATGAACGTGAGGACTTTCAGATCAAACCCACTGATAATCTCATTCTGGCTGGTAAAGCGGAAAAAGATTGTTGCAATCTTGAAGTGTATGTGTATAACTCTGAAGAGAACTCACTGTATGTTCACCATGACATCCTCCTGCCTGCTTATCCACTGAGTGTTGAGTGGCTAAACTTTGACCCCAGTCCTGATGAAAGCACAGGAAATTTTGCAGCCATAGGAAATATGACACCAGTTATTGATGTGTGGGATCTGGATGTGGTGGATTGCTTAGAGCCGGTATTTTCTCTAGGCAGTAAGAAGAAGAAGAAGAAGAAAAAGAATGCCGCCGAGCCTGAAGAGGGTCACACTGATGCTGTATTAGATTTGTCTTGGAACAAGATGGCTAGGAATGTTTTAGCGAGCGCTTCTGCTGATGAGACTGTGGTTCTTTGGGATCTTGTGCAAAGCAAACCAGCAACCACACTTAGGCGTCACACAGATAAAGTCCAGACTCTGAAGTTTCACCCGTTTGAGGCACAGACTCTGATTACTGGCTCTTATGATAAGTCAGCTATACTGTACGACTGCCGCAATCCAGAATCCAACAATCGTATCTGGCGCTTCAGCGGTCAGGTTGAGCGACTGGTCTGGAATCACTTTTCCCCATGCAACTTTCTTGCAAGCACGGAAGATGGCTTCATTTACTGCTTAGATGCCAGATCAGACAAACTAGTCTTCACGCTCCGGGCGCATGATGGTGAGGTGTCCGGTATGGACCTGAGCAGTCAAGTGAGCGGCTGTCTGGTTACCAGCTCTGCTGACAAACAGGTGAAAATCTGGGATATTCTTGGAAACAAACCCAAGCTCGTTCACTCAAGAGATATGAAGATGGGTGTGCTGTTCTGTGAAGCTTGCTGTCCTGACATGCCTTTTGTTTATGCGTTTGGCGGGCAGAAGGATGGGCTGAGAGTCTGGGACATTAGTGATGTTGCTGCAGTGGCCGAAGCTTTCGGCGGTCGAGAGCGTTTGGTTGCCAACACAGTGACTGCGGGTTCCAGCAGCAGCACGGCTGACATGGATCTCTCTTAATGCAATGGCCAGAGACTTTGTGACCAAAGAACTGCTGATATCAGTTTATACAGAATATACAGGTTATGGTGTTCAAGATTAAATTTACGTACAAACATTAGTGTACTTTTTTTCTGATAAAATCATTAAACAGATTTGTCATCACCTACTACTTTTGACAATTTGGCATTTAATCAATTAATTGACATTACTTATGATTAAGTAAATATTTAAACAATTGTGTTAAAGGTGTATTGTGATGGTCTCACAATAATAAACAATATTTAAGTAATTATTTTAGAGACAGTTCTCTATGGGAATGTATTGTATTAAAGATTTAATAACAGGATTTTGCTGGACCATGGAAAAAAACAAAATGAGGTTTTCTTAAAGATATCTTTACATGTTTAATTCATTGAGCTGTATTTTTAAATAAATGCTTAAAATAACCATTTAGAACATTTTAAACAGTTGGAAACAACAAATGTGTCAATAACAAAGTTATCAATTAATAAATAAAATGTTTTTGACAAGCAGCACAGTGGTTAGCAGGGTTGCCTCACAGCAAGAAGGTCCTGCATTGGTTTACCCCGGGTAAACAGTGATTTCTTCTTACAGTCCAAAAACATGCACATTAGATCATTCTGAATGCGGAGCAGGATTGTGTGGTTGTTTGTCTGCGTATGGACTGACTACCAGTGTGTACCTCTGCCTTTCACCCTATATGCGCTGGGATAATCTTTAGCAGACCTCTGTGACTTGACACCTTTTTCTGAGGAATTATAAATAACCCAGATTGTTCTAATGTTTATAAATGGATTAAATTGATGTCAATTCTTTTCAATGTCATAGAACATAAATTCCTTACAGCACAGGTGTCAAACTCAGTGCCAGTTCCTCAGGGCCGGTGTCCTGCAGACTTTAGCTCCAACTTTGCATAACACAATTAACTCTATATGTCAAGAATACCTAGCAAGATCTTGATTATTTGGTTCAGTTGTGTTTGATTAGGGTTTGAGCGAAACTATGCAGGACACCGGCCCTCCAGGAACAGCATTTGACACCCTTGCCTTACAGCATTTGGCAGTCTCCCTTTTTCAGACTGACTTACAATTATCTATTTTACTCAACTGAGCAGTTGGGGCTTAAGGGCCTTACTCAGGGGCCCACAGTGGTGGCTTGGTGATACTGTTAGTCAAACCCTCGTCTTTCTGGTTTCAATTCTGGCATCAGTCCAACACCTTAACCACTAGGCCACCCCTTCCCACAATATTCTTCCTTAAATTTGGAAACGTATAGACAGAATAAACCTGCTGTAGGTTAGTAGAGGTTCTACACACAATTCTTCTCTCAAAAACACTCAAAATAAAGCATCATTTCATACACTAGATACAGGGAGGTGGTAGCTCTGTGTTTACAGTGTTACAGGTATTACAGGTCAGCTAAATCAAAGAAAGAGAAATGTTCATTCAGTCATCTTCCAACTCACTTATTCCGTAATTTGGGTTCATGGGGGTTTTCTGACACTTATCCCAGCATACATAGGGCAAGAGGGGTAGGTTGCCAGTACATTGCAGGGCCACACATCAACAGCAACCACATACACTCACTTTTATGGGCAATTTAGACTCACTAATCAACCTAATGTAGGTGTTTTTGGACTGTGGGAGAAAACCGGAATACCTGGAGGAAGCGCTGCAAGAACATGCAAATTCCACACAGAAAGAACCCATGCCTGGGAATCGAACCTGAGCTGCCCGGAAAGAAATGTATTTTCATTCATTCATTCATCTTCTTACCAGCTTATTCCCTAATTCGGGGACAAGGGTATGCTGGAGCCTATCCCAGCGCACATAGTGAGTGGTTGTTCGTCTAGGTACACCCTGGACAGGACGCCAGTGCATCGCAGGGCCAAACATATACAAACACTCACATACACAAACACACACACATTCACTCCTACGGCAATTTTACTATCATAAATCAACCTAATGTACATGTTTTGGGCGGTGAGAGGAACTCAGAGGAAACCCACGAAAGCCACCTGGGAATCGAACCTGCGACCTTCATGTGAGGCAACTGTGCTAACCACTATGCCACTTCCGCCAAGAAATATATTTTATTTAAAAGAAAAAAGCTAAGAGTGAAAAACATCACCTTTATTTATACACATGCATCTGGAAAGAAGGATATTTGCATGGGATTTTTTTTTTTTTAAAATTAAGAATTTAGGCATCTCTGTTTTAAAATTATCAGTATGAAATTCAAATTTTCTGAATTACAAGTAGAATTAGTAGTATTAAGTATAAAAATCAGACATACAGCAGGAAATAAAAGCGTCACAGAATCAGAGGCTCACAGGATCAGTGAGTAGAGGAAGCAGCTATTTATTGCATGTACTGTAAAATACAAGGGGGTACCAGGATGATAAACATATTAAAATAATTTTCGACTTTATATCAAAATTTTACGTATCTTACGTATTGAAGTTGCTTAGGTATTAGAATGAATTGTGCTGGTGGGGCTGGGTATATATAATATATACAGCAGAAAAGGCCGCGGAAGATGACTTTTATTTTGGCACAAAGCTGCACTTTAACCGGAAGTAATCGCTCCGATCCATGTGCACAAACACGATTTTTTCAGACGGTTCTTCTCCAGTGTTTCTATGCTGATCTTATTGAATAATGTCGTTAATTAGTGATAATCGCGTTATGTTTAAAGAAATTAACGCAGACGAGGACGACGCACAACCCACCGAAATAGAGAGCTTGTGTATGAACTGTTTCGAAAATGTAAGTAATTAAAGCGTAGTAATACTAACAATAAGATTATTGCAGCAGTTGTCATGTATTTGGCAGTCTTGATAACACGTGTTTATCTGTCGTTTTTAGGGAAAGACGCGTCTTCTCTTAACCAAAATCCCATTTTTCAAGGAGATTATCATCAGTTCCTTTACATGTTCACATTGTCACTGGACCAATACAGAAATCCAGTCTGCAGGTCGAATCCAGGAGCAGGGAGTCTGTTACTCACTCAGAGTCAAGACTAAAGAGGTGATATTTCTTTATCTATAACGTCAGACTAGCTTTATTTCATAATATTAGTTTAATGAAGATAAGACACCATACAGCCAGAAGTTTGTGTACACTTTCCAGCAGACACGATGTTCATCCCCAAAATGTTTCACACAACTTTAACTTCTAACTCGCTTATTCCCAAATTCAGGTTCACTGGGCTCTGCCGAAGCCCACATAGGGCGAAAGGCTGGGGTACACCCTGGACTGGCCGCCAGTCCATCACAGCACCACACATAGACGAACAATCATATACACACCCTGAGTGAGTGGTTGTTCGTCTATGTGTGGCCCTGCCATGGCCCAAGCGAACTTTCCAGGGTATACGCCTACACCTTGCTCTATGTACACTGGGATAGGCTCAGTGTGACTGGCTTTGATTCTTGGCTAGGGCCAAACAATGTACCAGTATAACCAACTTTTGTGCATCATGAAAATATGGTGTGATATTATTTTGGTGGAGTTACTTGGTGGTCTCCAGCCTTGACATTAACCCACTGAACACTTTTGGGTTAAACTGATTTGATAAACCCCCCCCCCCCCACCACCTATCCTTATCTGTGGAAAGAAACTTTTTTTGTAATCTGTATCTTTTTTTATAATAGTAAGTATAACAGTAAGAATTTTTTGGAATAGGGTGCTAAAAACACAAATGTCTCAAGTAGGTAACATTTTGTTGAACATAGCATTGATGCATAGGTTGTGTGTTGTATCTCTAATTTTTTATTTTTTTTTGCTTAGGATTTGAACCGGGAGGTTGTGAGGATGGACAGTGCCAGTACTCGAATCCCTGAATTGGACTTTGAAGTCCCTGCATTCACACAGAAGGGCTGTAAGTTTTGCTGCATTAATGAGCAATACAAATCCATATGATTTTGAAAAGAATTCGTTGTTCAGTCAAGCAGTGGTGTGACGTACATTTTAACATGCTCTGGTTTATCTTTATGTTCAATTTTCTTTGTCAGCATTGTCTACTATTGAGGGACTCCTTAACCGAGTGGTAGCTGGATTAGAACAAGATCAACCAATACGGCGGGTATGTGTGCTAATCTTTTTTCTGTTGTCTCAAAATCAGTATTTGTTTTTTGTTTTTTTTTTGTTTAAAACAAAATTTGTCTAATTGCAAGTAGATGTCAATTTGTCTAACGTTCTTATGCCTACCAGCTGCCACTACATTAGGATCGGGTATTTGCTGTCGGTAGTTACTTAGTTCAAAGTTGAAGCCTACATTTTTTTGTTTAAAGTATATATTAAATAAAAGTGAATAAATATGCAACATTTAACAAAATAAAAATTGCCTTAAATGTCTGCAGTGAAGCCATTTTATTTAAGCATAATTATTTAACACAACTTTTGATTTTCCTTTCTTTTTGTAAGTCAATAGAACTAAAGAACATTGTTGTTCTTTGGTTGGTTGTTGATAAATTTTAAAATATGCTTGATTATTAAATCATTGTAAATATAAGACTTTTGCTTTGCTTTTGTATTCCTAGTGCCCTCGCTGCTGCATTTTCTTGCTTCTTTCTATTTTTTATTTATTTATTTTTTAAATGTGTCATTTCTGGGGTTATAATAGGATCTAGTGTTATGTTAAGTGGGTTTCCAAATCAGATTTTGTATCAAATAGGTGAAGTTAGAAAAAGAATTCATGTCATGTTCATTGCCTTTATTTCTTTTCAGGTCACTGATCCAGAAGTAGCAAATAAATTAGACCAATTTATTGAGAGACTGAAAAAACTTAAAGATGTTGGAGAAGAATTCACACTGGTAAACCTTAACCAACACTAATGCAACACAGTAAATAGTTATGATGTAATGCTGTTAATGAAAAGTGCCTGTTTTATGGAAATTGTGTTTTGAGTTTGTGCATTTTATCCGTCAGATCATTAATGATCCTTCAGGGAACAGTTTTATCGAGAATCCATTTGCACCGCAGAAAGACCAAGCCCTCACTGTATCCTATTACAAAAGAACACCTGAACACAGTGCAGCTCTTGGAATAGAGGTAAGACTGAATTACATATTATATCAAGTCATGCTTTTATTATATGTAATTATGTATTAGCATCAACAAGAAGACAATGATAGGCTCTGTTCTTCATTATTCGCATTGCATTTCAGGAAAGTAAACCAGAGCAGGAGGAGAAACCGGGCAATGATCTGGACACAATAAGGAATGAGGTCCTGGTGTTCAACACCAATTGCCCAGAGTGCAATGCTCCTGCCTCAACAAACATGAAACTTGTTCGTATCCACACTGGGTTTGCTTCCTGTTTAATTTGGAACAGTTCAGACTTCAACAGCTGTGCAATAGCTGTAGGATTTTTTTGTCTTCAGTGGTACTCATGTTGACTGTAATAAAATAAAATTTTTAAAACATAAGACAAAAAACATCTGGGACAGGGGCTCGTTTGTTGGCTTGTTGTTGATTTATAATACCAGAAAAACTTGTGTTTTAGCCTCACCACCGTCAAGGTAGGCCAGAGTTAAATCCCCAACACTGTTGGCTCTTAAACCTTCCTGCTCCAGAGGTGCTGCATCATAGCTGATGCAGCCTGTGCTCTGGCCCCAACTTACTAAGATGGGATATGTGAATCACTGTGCTGTTTTAAATATGTGAGACATAAAGGAATTTACATTTACTTAAACATGTAATCTATTTTCATTCAGTACAATGAGGTGTCCGCTAACAATTTTATGATGCTTTAAAATCTGTATGTGGTAGTGGCTAGGATTGTTCACAATTGAGAAACATTTTGAGAACAAAAATTGAGAATGCTGCAAATTTTGATTGACATTTTTTAGCAATTACTATACAAAGTCATCAGCTGGAAAGACATTAAACTTTGTCAAACTTTCCATCGTGAGGCTGTTAGAAGAGAAGAGAAATGCTTTCATCAAACATGAATAAGACACTTACTTTGAATCATAGATTTGAGATCATAGACGGATCCTTAAGCAAAGGCCTTAACTCCGTTTCAAGGACGCTGTTCTGTGCTGTAATTGTAACTAAAACCTAATTTCAATTCTTCTTTTTTTACTCTACTGGAAAAAACATTTATTCTTTGACTGTTAATCAGAAATTCCACATTTCAAAGAGGTTATCATCATGGCCACCAACTGTGACAGCTGTGGACACCGAACTAATGAGGTCAGAAATGCATTGCATTTGTCCTAATGTTTAATATCATAAATTCTTTAGAGCAGAACAAATATGTTGTATTTATTTTATTATTTTTGTAGAAAGTCAATATTTTGCTCTTCTAAAATGGATTTAATTATCAACAGCAAGAGGAATAGCAACATTATAAATAAAGTGTTTCAGTGTTTTTTAGGTGTTACTATTTTACTATCCAATATTAGGATTGAGGTCACTGATAATCGTTAGGTATCGTTAGATAATCACATTTAAGCCTGCACAATCAGGAAGTATGTTCCTCCTAAATATATTTACACAGTTTAATGAACTATTGTACATTTATTTGCACAGGTAAAATCTGGTGGTGCTACAGAAGAGCTGGGAACCAGAATCACTCTCCACCTTACTGACCCATCAGACATGTCACGAGACCTACTAAAGGTATTTTACACAGATTTCACCCTGCAGACTTAAAAATACAACTTTTAATGATTTAATATGAAATAAATAAAAATTCCACTCGAATGCAGACAGAGGTGGTTTTCTTCATTTCACCACTGTAAGGAAGAAAACCAGCCACCAGCCGCATGCGTGAAGGGATCTCGTGAACGTTTCGTACCGTTTCTAGAATAATAATAATAATAATCACTCAAATCATTATCGCTCACAGAATTTAGTTTAAATGTTACTTAACTATTACTTTTTCTTTAAACTGACTCCAATTTGGGTAGGTTTTTTTTTTTTTTTTTTTTTTTTTTTTTTAAACCAAATGGTTTTAATTAACTGTTGATCATAATTGTGACTTTGATTACTCATGAATTCTCCTACTTTGTCCTCTGTTCATTAAGAGGTCCAATGTTGCACAGAGCTTCACTCTGGCCAGTCAAATGAGTCTCACAGTCACAGAACTGTCAATCTAAACTTCGTCAGAGGTTACACCGTTCGCTAATATTAGTTAGCCACATAAATACAACTTGCTAGGCTAGGCGATCGATATTAATCTAGGAGAATGTGCCTCATAATCCATTCACAATTAAACTCCAGTTATCTTATCCTGACACATTATCGTCAGTCAGACCTTAGTCAGAGTATGTACTGTTTGCTAATATTTATTAAGTTTATTTAGCCACATAAATGCAACTTGCTAATTTAGGCGATAGACAACTCTTTTTGTCTTTTTCTGACATGACTTTTCGGTAACAACGAGCTTCTCTTTAATCTGCCTAGAATAACTCGGTCTGAAGAATTACAAATAAATCCATTAAAATTTATTAAACTATGTAGGAAAGCATTAATAGTGCAAAATACATGCAAAAGACCAAATGTTAGAGTAAGGCTTTCCTGAGTGTTTTGTCAATGCACCTTAAATACTTTACTAAAGGAAAAGAGTCTGAGACATTTCTGAGATTTGGTGCAAACACTAGATTATTTTTTTCTGGCCTGAAAGGTTACCAAATGGGGTTGTTGGTACTTAAATTGTTGTACCTGCAGAATCAGAGATAGGAAATTGACCCTTAAATGACTAACTAGATATCATACACTTGTAAACATCATTTGTTGTATAAACTTTTATAACCTCTTGACCCTCGGAAGGGGTTCTCATCCCTTTTTTTCTGAGGTATGTAGATACCTAGAACTTTTTTAACCAAATTTGCCACCTTACACAGCTCATGTCTTAAAATGGTTTATTTAGTGTGTGTGTGCGTGTGCGCGCGTGTGTGTGTGTGTGTGTGTGTGTCAGTCAGAGACATGCAGTGTGTTGATTCCAGAGCTGGAGTTTGAGCTGGGCATGGCAGCATTAGGAGGTAAATTTACTACCCTCGAAGGGCTTCTTAAGGACATCAAAGAACTGGTGAGGAACAGTAATTAGAAATTAATGCTTTTAACATTTACATGAGTTTCTCTCAAACTTTTTTGTGTATTAATGGTTTAGATTGTCATGAAAAACCCCTTTGTTTGTGGAGACAGTGTCGTCTCAGACACGTCTGAGAAACTGGAGCTGTTTGGGAAGAAAATTGACAAGGTTTGAACTTTACATTGATACACAAACATGCTTCAGACACAGTCTTACAGAGTTGATAAACGGTTGGATAAACTAAGGTTTGATCTTTACAGCTATGATCTAAAATTTAGTGAAAAGTCTTTCTTTCATAAGGGGAGGAGTTGCTACATCTAGAAGAATTTTCCTAAAAAGATATTATGGGTATGATGATCAGATGTCCACAAAACATTTTTCATATAGTAGTCTTGTATAAGTCTATATTTGGGAAGTTTATATGGCAGTAAAGAGACAACTGAAAAGGATAAAGAAATATTTTTTTCTTTTAAACTATTAAAGTGGTGTTTAAAACTTTTAATCACTATTATTTATAATGTTAAACATCCACTATAAATCTTAAGCTATAGACTGTACACTTGTTAGTTTTGTAACTGAGATAAAGTACACGTTTAGAACTTTAAAAGCCTCAGTTCAGTCCTGATCTCAAGTTACTGTGTGTCATTTTACACATGTTCTCTGTATGTGTTCTCATGTATCCTTCACTTCTTAAAAACTTGCCAGTAGGTGCATTGATGATTTCAAATTAGCCAGAGGAGGGAGGGAGTGAATTAATTTGTTAACTGCCTGGCTTTCAGGGGTATTACTGCAATATGTGTAGTGTTACTGTATTAGACATGCAATCTTCTAGGAATAACAAGAAGCCTTTTTGAATAAATACGAATAATACAATGTAATATTACAGTATTTCCAATATAAAACATTTTTAAACAAATACCCAATTGATGATTTATGTTAAAATACTTGTATCCTTTTTTTTTGTAAATAGAAAGTCTTTGTTAGTAATTTATAGAACCTGCTCAGATATTCCAATGTGAACTATGGTTATTAGTGTGAGGTCCATTTTAAAAATATTTTCCCCTTTTGTTTGTGTTATCAAGATCATGTCCGGTGAAATGGATGTGCACATCATCCTTGATGATCCAGCAGGAAACAGTTACCTGCAGGTAAACAATCTTTTTCAACGACCGTTACAGTAAAATGTTGGAATAACTTTTGAATATTATGAACCATGTTTTTTGTCGCAGCGCGGTGACGTAGTGGTTAGCATGGTCACCTCACAACAAGCAGGTCCCTAGTTCGAATCACAGTCCAGGGATATTTTTATGTGGAGTTTGCATGTTCTCCCTGCGCTTGTGTGGGTTTTCTCTGGATACTCCGGTTTCCTCCCACAGACCAGAAACATGCAGATTAGGTTGCTTGGTGATTCTAAATTGTCCACAGCAGTGATTGTGTGTGAATAGTTGTGTGTCTGTGTTGCCCTGAGATAAACTGGCAACACGTCTAGGGTGTATTCTCGCCCTATGTGTTCTGGAATAGAAACCAGCAGACGTCGTGACCCCGATTGAGGGAATAAGCGGGTGCAAAGATGAATTTTTTTTTTCTCCGCAGAACATTTATGCTCCAGAACCTGATCCCGAGATGAAGATTGAAAAGTATGTGCGAACATTCTACCAAAATGAAGATCTGGGACTCAACGATATGAAGACAGAAGGTTACAGTGAAGCTGTCAATTAAGACTAATGTCAACCTGTAGTCATTATTAAAGATTAATTTTTGGTTTTTTTCATTGGTTCAATTGACAAATTATCAAGAAAAGAAAACTTTTTTTCCTTGAGTACATGCCTAGGCTCTTTAAACTTTTACAAAAAAGGCAAACTTTGTTTGGTTAAAGGGCCATTTATTTGTTATAAGTTATTTGTAAAGATGGAATTATGGAGGACCATAAAAATTATTTAAATAGCATTTGTTATTGATGCTGGTTGCATTGAGATCATATATGGGGAAAGAAACCAAATATATTAAACATTCATTATGTTTGTACAATAAATACATAATCATTCTATTTGTTTTTATTTGTAATGTTACGATTTTATATAGTATTAGATTAACAGTGAAGCAGGATTGCCACTGAACATGTGGTATTAGTTATAAACTTCATCAGTTCAGTCATCCAGGAAAGAAAAACACTAGACTACACGCTTTTGTGCCTCAGTCAGGCTTTTAACATTTATTGAATTAAACAGAAAAACATTGGCATTTAAAAGCAATGAAAACAACAAGCGATGCGCTAAAATCTCTAGTGTATGTTTAAGGTTCAGCCCGTGTGATTATTCTGGTTCTAATCCGCTCCCAGTCCACCTTTTGTTCGTAATCAGGTTGAACATGTCCGCCGCTTGTTTCTACCCAGAAGTGGTTCGTGTTCGTTGTAATGTGGACACGCCGTTAGACGACCATTCCCCCCCATATACATTATAGATAATAACTCAGTTCCAGACAAATGCAGAATGAAAGCAACAGAAAGGAAACGTATTACTTCAAAGACAAAATGGTGGCATCGCTGTGATGTCAGTGTCCTCGGTCACGGAGCTCATCACTTGCTCTTGGCTGGTTTCTCGGTTTTCTTGGGCAGAAGAACAGCTTGGATATTTGGCAACACTCCGCCCTGAGCAATAGTAACGCCACCTAAAAGTTTATTAAGCTCCTCGTCGTTGCGGACTGCGAGCTGCAGATGGCGGGGGATGATCCTGGTCTTTTTGTTGTCTCTCGCTGCGTTTCCGGCCAGCTCGAGGATTTCAGCCGTCAGGTATTCCAGCACAGCGGCCAGATACACAGGCGCCCCCGCTCCTACCCTCTCAGCGTAGTTTCCTTTTCGTAACAGTCTGTGGACGCGACCCACCGGAAACTGAAGTCCGGCTCTAGATGAGCGAGATTTGGCCTTGGCTCGGGCCTTCCCTCCGGTTTTTCCTCTGCCTGACATATTAAAGCAATAACAAAGCAGTAGGACCGTTGTTTATAAAGTACCGCTTTATTTTCTGGGCAGACACAGCGCTGTATTGTGCTGTAAGCAGGGTTTGATATTTATACCCCAATCCTTAATCTGATTGGATACACCGAATCTCTATAACGTGTCCAATCGTAAAGCGCTGTGTGCATGGCGACGTCAAGCAAACAACCAATCAAAATTAAATCTGGCTTAACTCTAATTTACATACAAATTCTATAAATAAAGGGCGGATCCAAGCGGTTTAAATATACAGAGGCGATCTAAAAGGATTTTGACGTTTTTTTTTTATTTTTGGACGGTTAACCAGAAAGATGCCTGAACCTGCGAAATCCGCCCCAGCACCTAAGAAGGGCTCAAAAAAAGCTGTGACTAAAACACAGAAAAAAGGGGATAAGAAAAGGCGTAAGACCAGGAAAGAAAGCTATGCTATTTACGTGTACAAAGTGTTAAAACAAGTCCACCCGGACACTGGTATTTCATCCAAAGCCATGGGCATCATGAATTCGTTCGTGAATGACATTTTCGAGCGCATTGCTGGAGAAGCTTCACGCTTGGCTCATTACAACAAGCGCTCAACCATCACATCCCGAGAGATTCAGACTGCCGTGCGCCTGCTTTTACCAGGAGAACTGGCCAAACACGCCGTGTCTGAGGGCACCAAGGCTGTGACCAAATACACCAGCTCCAAGTGAAGGTAGGACCACAAGATGGACTGAACGAAAGAGGCGCCCACGGATGTCGGAAGTCATGTCTGCTCTTCAATATAATATCGCATGATAGATCCGGGCTTTCTGTTCGTCCTGCGCAAAATTCCTGCCTGAAATTAAAAATACTGTTTTATTGCGTCGGCTTGTCTTTCTTGTTTGATCGAATGTTCATCCTGAAATGTAAATGTTCGCTGGGGGGGGGGAAGACAACGGTAACCTCATATGTAACGCATCACAACCCATCATAACATCCAGCCAACCTGGGGGACAACTGAGGGGACAAACCAATTTTATGCACTGTATGGATTTAAAGTGTTCTTTAATGGACATTATTAATGGACATTAGTTCACAACGATTATTGTTCCTTCACAAAATAAACATTTTTTTGAGAAGAGTGCGTTGGTGAAGTTTATTGTTTGATCAATCACAAGTGTGTCAAGCGTCACCAGTGACGTCACTATAGACCAGGAAGTTTAAACTGTATCTGATCTTAGTATGTTACATCAGACACATTCAAAGGTGGAGCAGATTTAATAAATCATTCTACAGAGATGAAAACCAAACTCTAGCATTGTGTATTAACTCATCACTTATGTGTTTTCAACTGTAATATTTATTCTTATTAGCATATTGTAATTCATCGATTATGTAAAAAAAACCACCAGTTTTTAGTCTGCACTATGATCACTGCGAAACAAATTGATAAACTAGGTTTCTATATTTGTACAGTGATGTTGATACACTTAAAAGAAAAATAATACGGTTTCTGGGATTAAAATTTTTGGGGGGTTTTTCCACATTGTTTCATGTTAAAAATAGTTTTAACAAGATCATGACATAGTTAAATGTTCATAAGAATATAATAAGTTTATATGGTTTATAGAGCAAATACCAGAAGAAACAATAGTTTGTGTATTTTACTACTAGACTTTAAGACATGTTAATCAACTAGCTCCTAACTTTCATAATCGTTCCAAGCAACATACAGTTACAGTTTGGCATTTGGCAGACGCTCTTATCTCAAGCAGCTTACATTTGGTCTTTTTTCTTTCTTTTTTACAACTGAGCAATTGTGGTTGCAAGGTAGAGGCATGAATCGAACTCCGGTCTTTCTGGTATTACTCCAACACCTTAACCACTAGGCTACCACTTCCCAACATTTTTGAAAAGTGTAAGTACATACGCCTTTCCATCAGTGGCATGTAAGGGCCATGGGCAGTCTGATATTGTACAATAAAGAGTTTAATAAGGAATTTTTATTAACTAAATGATTTTTAATAATCATTAACACCAGTTATTACTTATATAATAGCTATAACCTATTGGACTAATAGTGCTGATCATGTAAATCTCTTTATGTCCACAATAAGCAAATTTTTTGTCTACATCCAACAAAATACTAAACCATTTATAAAACATATTAATGACATTAAGTTGCACTTACAGCTACCAGGCATTAATTTAATAGAACCACTTTAATATGTGGTAGAACAGGAAATTGTGCAGCATGAAAATGAAACTGATACAGAAATATAACTGCAGCCATGCATAGTATAAAAATAAGGTCCATAATTGAGCACACAGGGACTCTTTTTTGAGAACATATTTTTCAAGGTTAAACCGGAAAGAAACATTGAGAGATATTGAAAGGTTAGTGGATTCTTATGGACAGAATAGGTGATGAGATTCAAAAACATTCCTTATAGTTAAAAGGCATTTCATATTTTAATCTCAATTATAGGGCGGCGCGGTGTTGTAGTGGATACCACAGTCGCCTCACAACAAGAAAGTTGTGCCAGGATCTTTCTGTGTGGAGTTTGCATGTTCTCCCCGCGCTTGCGTGGGTTTCCTCCGGGTACTCCGGTTTCCTCCCACAGTCCAAAAACATGCAGATTAGGTTGATTGGTGATTCTAAATAGAAGTGAATAGTTGTCTGTGTTGCCCTGAGATGGACTGGCGACTCCTCCAGGGTGTACCCCTGCCTCTCGCCCTATGTGTGCTGGGATAGGTGTAGCAGACCCCCGTGACCCCGGATTCGGGAATAAGCGTTTAAGATGAAGAATGAATGGATCTCAATTATTCATTCATTTAACTTTTTACCCGCTTATTCCCTAATTCGGGGGCTGCTGGCACCTATCCCAGCGTACATTGGGTGAGAGGCGGGGTACACCCTGAACGAGCCACCAGTCCATCCAGAAAGACCACCTCCAGGGAATCAAACCCGGGAATTGTGAGAACGGTGTAAACACTAGATCACCGCAGCGGCCCATATCACTTATTCAATATTGTTTTTGAAATGTATATTTTATAGCTTATAACTTATGGAAAGGACAGTTATATGACAATCAGCATAATCATGTACTGCAGAAAAATGCTAATTAAAAACAATTGAATTTGGAATTAAAACAGTTTCCACTCTCGAGTCAAAGTTTAAAATATGACCTCATGGTTACAGTATTTTATTTGGACAGGTAGGAATATGGTGTTTTTCTATTAACAGTAATATAGTTTGTGTATCTTTATGGATTAACTACCATAATCGGTTACTATTATGTTTGTTTTAGTACTTTTACTAACTGTTCTACAAAGTTATGTTCAGGCTAGAAGTAGTATTTTCCAAAATACCCAACTACACCTTTAAAGTATAGCAGTCACAGTGAAAAACTCATAACACTGATTTAAAAAAGATTTTATTAACAGCTTAGAAACAAAATATCCCTTCTCCAGACATTACACTCTTCCATGAACCAGCAACATAAAGACAATGAAACAACAAAGATCTGAAACAGATTTAAAAAATAAGCATTTTTGTCTTATGACAGCAAAAGCAAGGACATGGAGAAAAAAAAAATCCAAAACTACATTTGAAACAACATCAGTGCAGTCAAATTATTTCCACAATTTTGTAGGGCAATATAATTGAGTGGTGACTGTCCACTATAATAAAGAATACCAAAATACCTACTCATTGGTTCTAGTCGTCAACAACCAGAGGACAGGTCCATTATCATGTTAAGCAGAGTAGCAGCTCAGAACCACCACTATGTCAAACCTACAACAGAAGACCAGACTGAAGTTCCACTACTACTACTATCCAAGCACAGGCTCACTAAAACTGAACCCAACTGAACATTAAGCTCAGACCTTTGCATCTGAAGGATTTAGGCAATATAGCCACATGCTTGAGCAGGTGGATAGGTGTTCCTAATAAAGTGGCTTATCTATTGAATTACACAGGTGCGTAAAACAACAAGATTTAAGATGAGGGTTATATGACTTACACACAAATTGAGTTTAACCAAGGGGGCGGGAGGAAAGAAATGTCAAACATCACATAGTTTGCTCTATGTATTCTACCTGTAGCACACACACACACACTGAAGGTAAGTCAGAAGGAGAAAATGTTTCCAATTTACAAATAAACAAATTTTATTTAAATTATATCCCAATTGTTCCTTCTTTTCTGGAACAAATCTAAAATTGACATTGTGCTGAATTCAGGTAGAATTTGTTAAAAGCATTAACAGTGAATTTTAACTATTTTAACTTTAATCCTTGTTACAAGACAAAGAGCTTCAGTGTAAAATCCATACAGACGTGACTGCTTTCTGTACTATAGAATGATGTATTCACCATCAGTGGTGCACAGTTAACATACACCCAAGTACTGAATGAAAATGCCGACAGACGTTATGGGAAAAAAAACCTAACAAAAAACAGTCAATAAATACAACACAAAAATTGCCCAGAGTTTCACGTGTTATAATTCATCCTCTATATGGTTTGGTGAATCACTGTCCTTTGTGGTTTCTGTAAAAAAAATATATAAAAAATTAATTGCTTAGGTATCATTTAAAAACAATTTTAATTAAGATTAATCAAACGGTTTAAATGCAAGAATATTGCAAGCATTTCTATAAAATTATGCATTTGGGTTGAACCAAATTTACTACAGGTGATAAAAAAAAGCAAAGGCTTATGTGAATGTTCACTAGGCTTTCTGCGATTGTTGGGTGTTAAAAAGCAACAGTGTACATATGTGACTGCAGCACCGCCTACCTACAAACATACTTTTGATTATTATAATAAGTCTTTTTTTAAATATTTATTTAATGCAACAGGGAATTCTCTTTCCACATTTTCTTTTAAGCTTTACCTTTGTTTTGTGTTAAAAAGCCAAAAAGTAGTTTAGTCTGAAATGCAAATAAAAATAATAACTACTCAATATGACACTACTGCCAAGCACAGTTGCCTCACAGTAAGATAGTCTTGGATATAATTGCTGACAGAGGCCTTTGTGTGGAGTTTGTATGTTCTCGCGTCTTTGCATGGGTTTACTCTGGGTACTCCGGTTTCCTCCCACGGCCCAAAAACATGCGTGTTATTGGATACTCTAAATTGCCCAATTGAGTCAGTGTAGCCCCATGATGGACTGGTGATGTCCAGGGTGAAATCTACAAACCTTTCACCCTTCAGAGAGCTGGTATAGACTCCAGCAGACCCCGGTGACCTCGAATTGAAGATTAAAAGGGTGTAGATCACAGGTGTCAAACTCAAACTAAAGCAGACTTTAGCTCCAACTTGGCAGAACACAATTACCTCTATATGTCAAGAATACCTAGCAAGATCTTGATTTGGTTCAAGTGTGTTTGATTAGGGTTGGAGCGAAACTCTGCAGGACACCGGCCCTCCAGGAACAGAGTTCAACACCCCTGGTGTAGATGATAGCTTAAAGAATGAAACTATTGCAATCATGCTTTATTAAAAGGGCATTGCTCTGTTTATAAACAAAAATATTACTGCTGGGTTTTTACCATGTCTTCATTCATTCATTCATCTTCTTACCCGCTTATTTCCCGAATCCGGTGTCACGGGGTCTGCTGCACCTATCCCAGCACATCTCAGGGCAACACAGACAAACAACCATTCACACACACACACACACACACATTCACTCCTATGGACAATTTACAAAATCACCAATGGACCTAATCTTCGTGTTTTTGGACTGGGGGAGGAAACCGGAGCACCCGGAGGAAACCCACGCAAGCACAGGGAGAACATGCAAACTCTGCACAGAAAGATCCCGGCCTGGGATTCGTACCCGGGACCTTCTTGTTGTGAGGCGACTGTGCTATCCACTACGCCACCCACCATGTCTTCAGATAAACTTTAAATACAGTTTGATATTGCTTTGAGAACATTTAGCATTGTATAGTGCCCAGGCCTTAGTATTTGCTTTAAACAACTTCTCTACCATAGTTAAGAGTTTAGCTCTTATGTCATGTAAAAAATCTTAAATCTGCAGATCAACCTCTAATCACTGTTCCAGTGTGCAACATATAGAACACTATATTTGAGTCATTTTACATTACCTTTGTCTCCTGTTTCCAGTGCTAGGGTTGGCTCTGTCTCAGTCTCTTTTTTATTCTCCTCAGTAGGAGGTTCCAAAGCTGGTTTTGCCTCTACAGTCTTATCTGAAAATGTATATAAAATTAAAAAACAAAACTTTTACCCACAAAAAGTTAAAAGCTCAAAATTTAGAATGCAAAGTAAAAGGTTCTCTTACCAGACTCTCCTTTAGGAGGGATGCTTTTCTCTGAATGTGTGCTGTTAGTTTTATCATCAGAGCTAGTGGAGTTATTGTCTTTAGGTTTTGGTTTGGGTTTAGAGAACTTTGCTTTGTTAAGCAGGTAGGTGACCTCTCTGTCTAAGAGGGAGAGCTTAGCCTCAATGTCTTTAGATAGCAGCACAGGTTTTTCTGTAGGAGAACGTTTTTCCTGCTCAGCCACAGTTTCATTCTTCCAGATCTATCAATAATAAACAATAGTAAAGGGAAAAAGCAACAGTTAAATAATAATTATATTATTAACACAAACATGTGATGCTTATTACATACCATAGTCTCATTTATAACTTTCTCCAAGGTGTTCAGCTCAACTTCAGTAAAAATCTGGTCATCGCCTGAAATCATTTTAGCACTCCTATATAAAAAAAATATTTTAGTGCCACATCAGATAATTTTCACTCATCTTATTATGAATTTGTTTGGTCGTGTGTAACATGATCTAACATTCTTTGTGGTATCACTTCAAAGGGTTAATGCAAAAAAACAACAACAATCGAAATAAACATGCTTAAATGGTTAAAGGACTTTATCAGACAGTGTCAGAGGATGTTTCTCTTACATTAAAATATTGTGTATACAAGTAACTAGGCATTGAAAATTGGCTATTTAGGTACTAGTGGCATCAACCAGCTTCCTCAAAAAGCATGCATACTTCTGAAGGAAGTGATTTGGGATATTGGTGGAAAAAAATGCCCGGAATATGCCTCAAAGTCTTCCAGTGTGTGAGGTGTAAAATCTCATTTACTATCCTCTATTTAGACAATCTTCATCATAGCATATCACTCAACTGATACTAAACTTTCTATAACCATGAAATATTGCAGAGCTAATTCTCTACCATCAAGAACAGTTCAATGACTGTCAACATCTAAGTTTTTTGGACAGTATGCTGGTAAGATACTATTAGGGATTAGTTCTGTGTAAATCACCCCAAGACTTACTTGAGAAAAATGCTAGAGTGGTTAAGCATGCTTTCAAGTGCTGCCAATCTGTCTGGCCATTTTTTTCTCTCGTCCACTCGAAAGAACATGGGCTTGCACAGCTTCTTCAGCTCAGTCAGCTTCTCCTTTAGCTCTTTGGTTCCTGCTGAATAGCCTTCATCATCCAACCATGCTGAAGCATCACTAAGTTTGCTAGAGATCGCCTCCTTCTCCTCTTCGGTAATCACAGTCTGGTATTCGTCTTGGTATAGCTTATCCTTGTGGAAGAAAGAGAGAAGAGTCATTTAGACAAGCATATAGCTGACTTACAAATTAAAGGCACCTTTTGTTTACAAGTAAATTAAATGTTAATTTCTTGGTTAAAAAAAATTAGATCATCTAAGTATATGTTTATATATTCTTGATTTATATCTTTAAAAACATGACTACATGAACATTTTTAAAGTGATTACACTGATGCACCATAATAAAAAAGGTGGTATAAAAGTTTTTGCAAGTGCATTAACTATAATAAGCAACACATACTTAATCAAATCAACAATGACTGAGCTTTGGATCTTTGGCTAAAGTGTTAATTAAACCCTGCAGGTCATTCAAAGACTAACTTTCTACCATTAAATGTGTTAACAGAAAACTCCATAATCATTAACAGCGGGCGGCGCGGTGGATAGCATGGTCGCCTCACAATAAGGCGGCCCCGGGTTCGATTCCCAGGCCGGGGATCTTTCTGTGCGGAGTTTGCATGTTCTCCCCGCGCTTGCATGGGTTTCCTCCCACAGTCCAAAAACATGCAGATTAGGTCGATTAGTGATTCTAAAAATTGTCCATAGGAGTGAATGTGTGTGTGAATGGTTGTTTGTCTACGTGTTGCCTGAGATGGACTGGCAACCCGTCCAGGGTGTATCCCCCGCCTATTGCCCTATGTGTGCTGGGATAGGCACAGCAGACCCCGTGACCCGAATTCGGGAATAAGCAGGTAAGATGAATGAATGAATCATTAATAGCAAAGAAACAAGTTATACCTGAGTCTCAAAGACAAATGCCTCCAGGCTATTTAATGACTTCTCCCTCTCCTGTTTTTCCAGATCTCGATCAGTCAGAGCTTGCAACCTGACGAGACAGAAAAAGAAATGATCATAAAAATGGCACACATCATCCAGCTTGGGCAAAACAGTTGTTTTAAGCACTTACTTCTTTTTGGAGACTTCAATATCTTCTGAGCTTGGATTAAGCAAATCATTAACCTCCAGCTCCACTCCAATATCTACTGAGACTTTGCTCTTTTTTTGGGGTTTCGGTTTCTTCTCAGTTGCCTCCTCTTTCGCTCCAGCTGCTTTTCCATCAGACTTTTCTGATGCCTCAGCCTCTTTCTCAGTCTGTAATGAGGATTTGGTATTTGCATTAGTGTTTACAATGTTAGTAAGTCCAATAAGAATTGAAAATGCAAGCAACATTAGCAAGAAAATACGCTATTCAGTTTTGGACAAACATTTGCATACATTAGGAGAATTTGGAAGGGAATAAGAGTATAGATATTGAATGAATGATTGCCTACAGTCTTCTATAACATTTAGGCAGGAGGTGCTTAATTCTTTTAGGAGATAACTGCCCAATTGTTTTGGCAAAATGTATCCCTTTCTGTAAAGCATGGTGGTGAATTGCTTGTGTTGGAGCTGTATCAGTATTTAGACAAAACTGATAGCACTTCATGATATAAATTTCAATTTTGGTCCCCACCACTCCAAATGTTTCTGAAGCTATGAGCTTTGTCTAGGTGCTGTCTGTCAAATTGAATCAGGTCTTTTTATGGCATGGGAGCTAAAACATGTGTTCATGTACCTCTTTGAACTACACCACCTTTTTTCAGAATAGCCTACATACAGTTAGGCATTTGGCAGATGCTCTTATCCAGAGCGACTTACATTTGGTCTTTTTTTTTTTTTTTTTTTTTTTTACAACTGAGCAATTGTGGTTTAAGGGCCTTGCTCAAGGGCCCACAGTGGTTGTTTGCTGTTAGTCCAACACCTTAACCACTAGGCTACATGTCTCTCAAAGTTGTTTGTAGGTTTTTCTGAACTGAACAATTCTTCTGGCAGTAGTTGTAGGTTAATTCTTTCTTGGTTTACCTGACCATGGCTTAGCAAACAAACCTTTGGCTGTACAAGTTTTAGCTTTTAGTATTCTTTTCCTTTGTAAGTCTTAATTACAAATATTTATCGGTGGGTTGTTTATTTTCCTCATGGTTCAGAATTCAGCACCTCATCTCATGAACTAAGACACTCGCTGACTATGTATAAACATATTACAATTAAAGTGAGCCAAAGGTAGGGCAACAACCCTGTCTAATAACTTTTTAATAACAAATTTTTGAGCTCAACTGTAGAGAGAAAAATGATTTTTCTTTTACCAGAGTTTCCTCTTTTTCAGAGCCATCATTAGATTTCTTCTCCCCCTCTCCAGTCAGAGGCTCTTCTTTCTCTCCCTGGATTCTCTCCTCAGTCTCAGATTGCTGTTGGACAGTCTCTTCAGTCTTCTCTCCAGTCTCTTCCTGGTCTTTCCCAGCTTCAGGTGGAACCTCCTCTTCATCCTTAAACACATTGGTAGTAGACCAATAAATGCATGCAACTATTTATGTTAACCATGTGGTAAAAATAGGTAAAAAGGTTAAAATGAACAGGCTCCATGTTGAGTGTATTTGCTGTGTAATTTGTCCCAGAACATGAGTTTAACGTGACCAATTAAACCATATATCCCCAACATCATAGATCATACCCTGCCTTTATGCTGGAAACCTTACATGGTAATTAAAAAAAAAAAATTACATGGGTGAAAAGGCATGGCTACAAAGTACTTCAGTCTGCTATGAGAGGGCATCACTTTGAACACCTGAAGTTTAACAACATTTTTTGGGAATAAACAAATTAGTCTTGGCCATCAGTGTCAGTCACCAACCCATAGTTAATGTTAGTCTTATAAAAACTACTCCAGATTTAAATTTTTTAAATTTGTGAAACTTTAGCAGTACCATGTTATCTATACCATGTACTCTTAAATCATAATGAAGTATAATATACAAAGCCATGATTTTTTTTATGGTAGAACAGCTCACAGACTTATTAAAACACATGGAGTACAGACACTGTAGCCAGATTTTTTTCAGCTCTTGTAAAGATGAATGCATTTGTTGACCTGTACCTGTACTGGTTCCGTCACATTAGCAGTAGGCTCTGTGCTGCCACCTCCAAATAGACTGGAAATAGTATTCCCCAGTTCTTTTTGGACAGAAAATATATACATTGGTAGAAAGGCAGTAAAACATGCATTGAACAGAAAATCAGAGAACAGAATAAAACCTACTAGTGAGAGTTGATTCTTCCTCTTGCTCCTCTGCGATAGTCTCAAACACCGACTCTACCTGTAAAATGTTTTCTATTGTCAATAAGACCAATATAGTCTACAACAGAATGATTTACAGTGAGAGAGTATGATTAAACTTACCCTGTCTAAAATCAGCAAACCGCTTTCATCCATGTTGAAATGGGCCTTGATGCCTTTCGACTCTGCATCGGAGTGCTTTGTAAAGCTTTCCCCCACTCTAGACAACTTTACTGTGGTCAGGTTCACAGAACCAAACATGCTTAAAAAAAGCAGACTGTTACTGACCATAAAATATACATTTTTCAAAAATCATACAGAATTGACTAATCATGATTACAAGCCTGTAATCTGTCAAAATGTTTGGACGTAACAAAGATAAACAGACTAATCCAATTGCCTCAGAGGCAACAAATACAAACCAACAATTACTTAGCTGCCCCCCCCCTTTTTTTACCTTTTAAAGTATCTCAACAAGCCATATCAGTTTGAAGTACAAATGCTAAACTGACTTTTTAAAAATGGATTCTTCGACTCACTTCTGATCATCTTCACTAAGGAAGCTGAGGTCACCATAGTTAATGTTGAAAGTAAAGTCGTTGGTGTAACGGTTAAAAGTAATGACTTTGCGCTGGGGATATGGCGCCATCCTCTGAAACAGAACGCGCTTGTTGTGCTTGATTCCCTTTGTGCCTTCATCTTCTTCCATCTCACGACTAAATTCCACCTAAAGAGAGACATTTAGAGAAATTGTAAGATCAGAAATTTTGGATATGTACAATGCGTCATTGAGTATCAATAGATTTGTTTACCTGTATTGGAAAGACTGCTGCATCTCGGACCAGGAAAGGTTTGACCTTAAACGCTTTACTCAGAGCTGCGGCCTGGTACACTGCACCCATTGCCGCTGCCTCATCAGCATTTATGTTCTTTCCAAGCTCTTCTCTAAAGAAAAAGGAATAGGTAACTTCCTCCAGCATACACTTTTCTTTAACAGATTCTGATGTCACAAAAATGGTTCAAGTTGGCTGGCACATAATTACTAACATGAGCACAAGTCTGCTTTGTGTGGTAGCCTTTTACAATTCTTTTATACATTAAAGGAAAAAAATTCTATCTTGTTTATTTGCCCACTGACAGAGAAATGACAAGTCTATACTTTTACTGGTAGGATTATGCAAACATTGTTTTGGGTGTTTACTATTCTGTCTCTACATGCTTTTTAGAAACAAACATCTCAGGAGAGATTATTTTTTGTCTCTCTTTGTTCAAAGTCCAGGCTGACATTTGGCAAATTGAACCTTCAAGCTCGCCCATTGACCATGGCTCATTTTCAGTGCCCTGGCTGAGGAAAGGAAAACTCTGATGCAGTAAAGTTGTCCAGTCGCTTTAACAAGAGAACACCTCCAAATCAATGTTTCCCTTCTATGTTTGACAGAGGGGATGGTGATCTTGGGGTTAAGGTAGCATTCTTCCTCTAATCACAGCGAGTTAGGTGTAAAAGAGCTACATTTTGGTTTCATTTGACAAACACTTCAGTTAGTGACTTTCAGGTGAGATGGACCGGCGAACCCGTCCAGGGTGTAACCCTGCGTCTTGCCTTATGTGTGCTGGGTTAGGCACAGCAGACCCCCGTGATCCCGGATTCGGGAATAAGCGGGTAAGAAGATGAATGAATAAGGTGTTTATTGGCTATTTCAGACAGGACTGAACATGTGCTTTCTTTCAGGATTTCAGTCCTTTACTGCGTAGTGTGTTACCAGTTGTTTTCTTGGTGACTAAATCTGCGTTGAGAACAATGCAAGATCCTCCTGTATGATTCCTTAAGGTTCATGATTATGTAAACTCCAAGTGGTGATGGAGCCATAGACTGACAGATTGGCAGTTATTTTGTGTTTCCCCAAATTTCAAAACAAACTTGTAGCCCATTCCAGCCTTAAGTCCAGCCACAATCTTTTCATTAAAAATCTCGGGCCTCTCTTTGCTGTGGACTATGGTGGAGAGTTTGGAACCTGAGCTTTCTTTTATACAGCTAACAAACTGACACTAGGGACACCCCTACTGAACAGATCTCAGCTCCTCACCTATATAGGACACTGGAGAGCCAGAATTCTTGCTAATTGATGCAACTGGGGCAATGAACATTTGCTCACAAAATGTGTCCAGGAAGTTTATGTTTCAGTTTATCACCAAGGTGTCAGCACCTTTCAATACCAGTGAATAAAAATAAAAAAAATTTTAAAATCTGAAAACATTTTAGACTATTGTGTGCTAACCATGTTTAAAAACAATATGAAGACCAGGTTATCAGATGTAGTGGACAGGGTAGTGTGGAGAACAGCAATCTGCAGTGGCGACCCTAATGAATGCAGCCGAAAGAATAATATCAATATTATTATTATTATGATGAAGACCGGGTTATGGGTCCCTATACTTATGGCTGTGTATTGTTGTTTGATTACAAAACTGAATTGATGTCTGCTGTGCTTTGACAGGTAACTATTAGGGGATTTGTTTAAAATTAACTTTCACATTTGTCACCATTTTATTATTAAACTAGCCCAGCCAGTTAGCCTATGAACAATTAAAAATAAATAACACTTAGAACGAGGTTTGTTTTTGTTATTTATTTTTAATTGTTCATTAGACATTTCTTAAAAGTCTATTAAACATTTTTTGGAGAAAAAATATTCTTGGCTATTGGCATCATCAATCAACCCTTAGTTTGCATGTTAGTTCCAGAAAAAGTGGAAATCCACTACAGATTTCTTTTGGGGAAAAAAGGGGTTTTCTTAGGAGTACTCTGGTTTCCTGCCAAAGTCCAAAAACATACATTTAGGTTGATTGGTGACTCTAAAATTGGCCATATGAGGGAGTATGTGTGCGTTGTTTGTCCATGTGTGGCCCTGTGATGGACTGGCAATATGTTTAGGTTGTACCCCTGCCTATTGCTCTATATATCCAGCAGACCAGATCAGTGACCCCAAATTAGAGATTAAGCAAGTCAGAAGATGAATGAATGTTCTTAAAGGACAAATAAATACTGGCAAAACTATTGTTTCACTTCAACAGAATTAAGTTCTAGTAATGGGTTTTACCAACAATCTCTATGTAAAATATTTACAAAAACCTACTTTTTTGTTGCTTTAAGAAGCATTTCTTGCACTTTGGGAACTCTGGTGGCTCCACCAACAAGAATGACTTGTTCAATCTCATCCTGAAACAAAAGTCATGTTTGTATTAAAAATGAGCTGTGAAATGCACACACGCCGATCCAAGAAATAGTTGTACTGATCCGTATATGCACTCACCAAAGACATTTCAGATGCACCAAGTGCCTGCTGGACTGGTATTGCTACTCGGTCAAAGAGATCAGAACACAGAGCCTCAAACTCGGCACGGGTCACTTTCACCTTAAAGTCAATATCATCCATCAGTCCCTCAATCTGCAAGGAAGTGAAGAACAAGGCAGACATTTAATTCAATAAGTGATGTAAATGTATTCCTTTGATCTCCCCATAGGAATCAGTCTGTGTGTTTGTTTGACACATATCTTATGGAACTTATCCTCTTTGTACCTGAGCTGCATGTTCAGCATTTGCACTCAGCACCGTCTTGAGTCTTTGCGCCTCCTTCAGCAGCTTGGCCATGGCACGTGGGTTCTCCCTTACATCTTTCTTCGATTTCTTTTGTTCATTGAAGAGTTTAGCAAGATGGTCCCGCAGTCTAAGCTCCATTTCAAAACCCCCGAGAGTTCTATCAAAGCTGCACGTAGAAGATACTGTTAAACAGCAGCCTATACACTCTTAGTTATATGAATATATTTATTTTCTAAGCCTAAAAACAATCCATAATTTACATAGTTGCTGGGCAAGATAAAAAAAATTGGCTTTAAAAGAGCAGTTTCTGTTTGTTTTATATAACAATTTATATTAAGTTTATTTTAGTAAAGCAGTTACTTTTACAGTATTTATTTATTTTACAACTGAGCAATTGTGGGTTAAGGGTCCACAGTAGAGGAAGGAATCAAACCCCAGTCTTTCTTTCTGGTATTAGTCCAGCACCTTAATCAGTAGGCTACCACTTCCCACAGTGTTCTTTATGTTAGAGAGATGCTATATTATTTAGAGACATACCAGACATATCTTTTTTTTAAGGAAAACATTTGTGGATGTGAATTTACTAAGAAGAAAGTACAATTTCTAACCAAGATAGATTGCTAATTAATAATTATAAAGAAGCTTAAAAATAGATGAGAATAATGTTAAAGCTCTGATTTTAAATTAAAATGATTACACGATGTAATCCAGAGACCATCAGCAGATGCTGGGAATAGAGTTTGTATTACAATTGAACTGTATATTTTGTTTAAACATTAACTGTAATACAGGACCAACTGGAGAAGTCAACACTTTAAACCCTAGATCGATGCAGATTTGCATGCGTTTTCCTGAGCAGCATAGTGAGCTGTCTTGGCCACTGTATACGTTGCAATTTTTGCACCCATTTTATACACGCAATTGTGGATCATCATTATTATAGCATGAAACACTAACCCGACTCCACGGATTTGCAGTTGAGGTTGTGTGCCTGCTTCTTTGGTCTTTATTGTTTGGTAAGTGACTATTGTGGCTGTTGTACTGCCTGATCCCATGTCATAAAACATCAAATTCTGTTGAAAGATAAAACAAAAAAAGACAGTAATAAAAGGAGTGAACTTGGAAAAGTTTGTGTTTCTTCGCCTTGCTTTCCTTGAGATACCTGGGCAGTTGAGTTAATGTCTTTCCTCCTGAATAGTCCATAGTTTAAGGCTACAGCTGTATTGTCATTGATTAGCTGAAGGACCTTCAACTCTGCCATCTGAGAAGCCTGCAGGACGGCCCTACGTTCTGCTTGGTTAAAAAAAGCGGGAACAGTGATGACTGCGTCTTTAATGGGCTGCTCTGTAAAACAAAAGACAAAATGACAACCCGAACAAGGGATCCCGAAAACCATGCAGAAAAGTCTGATTTGCATATGCAAACCTGCAAAATCCTCAGCCAGGCCACGAGAGTAGTTCAGCATCATTCCCAAGAGCTCCTCCGGTGTATACATCATTTCTCTGCAGAATACAGAAATGCAATAGAGAAACTATAATCAATTTGGACGACTGGTTACTGTCTACAATGCTGCTCATTCAGTATAATCTACCAGTTTAATACAACTGGCAAAAGTGCCTGGGTATAAAAATTTAAACAGAAAAATAAGTCAAAAACAAGAGCAGGATATGGATGATAATTACAATATTTTAACATTTCAGTTTACACTGTAGCAGTAGGTAGAGTTAACCAGTTTAAGCATGCCTATTCTCCCATTTCAGTTTGAAAGCTACTACTCAATTCAGCTGGACTCTTAACTGAAATACAGTTTTAATTTATTTAATTATTTTCCATAATCTAATGAATGTAGGTTGTGTCTTTAAACAATGCATCATTCTGAAACCCACCCCTTCCTGACATCCTCCCACAGTGCATCTTACTAATCAATTTAAACCTACAGATCAAATACTGATTCAATTAACATATATATGATATTAGGATTAAACCCAGCCATTAGGGTTGCACAAGCCAGTGCATTCTTAGTGCCGGTCCCAAGCCCGGATAAATGGGGGGGCATCCAGCGTAAAACTGTGCCAAATCAAATATGCGGATCACAAATCAGAAACTCATACCGGATCGGTCGCGGCC
>JAOTRA010000006.1:3221222-3239875 GCA_026260255.1 Pseudolaguvia tuberculata | reverse complement strand
TATGTATATATGTATGTTCATGTGTGTACGTGTGTATGGGAATGTATGTATATATGTGTGGGTATATATATATATATATATATATATATATATGGGTATATAGGGGTATGTATATATAGACTCAGGCCCATACTCCAGTACAGTAGGTGGCGGTAATGCACCTTTAAGTTGGATGCCGACCGCCATTAAATAACAAAGAAGAAGAAGACGAAGCAGCAGCAACCAAGCGCGCGCTCATTGTCTCAGGTAAGTTATTTTATGTTATTATTAGGTTTAATTGTTAATTATCATTAAAAACTGAGCATTTTTGTCGAAGTAGTATTAACGTAATTTCCCTTACAGGGACCGCTGATGACGCACTTGCTAGAACACCTCAGATCAAGAATAAGTGTAGTTTTAGATGGCCATCCACTGGACTTGGACTATTTTCAGTATGTTGTTAATCAAGAAATGTTTATTTTGTCATCACCCTCCAGCATTTCTTATGTGCCAATTGATATTTTGGAGACCCTCATGGATCTACAACAAAAAATTAGTGCAGCTCTTTCCCAAGAGGTGACCCCGGTTCTTACGAGGCAATGCGGTGGTGGACCAGGCAGACCGAAGTTTATTGTTTCTGAGGAAATGCTCTCCCGGCTCCTTGAAATGTCTTTACCAGTTTCTTGTATTGCGAACATTTTAGGAGTAAACCAGTTAACAACCTTCCGCGAATGTGTGACCTGGGTTTATCTGTAAAAACTACATATAGTACCATATCTGACAATGAATTGGATAATGCCATTTTGTCAATGAAAAGAAGATTCCCAAATGCCGGATACAGGATGATGAAGGGCTGCTTGCAAGCAGACTGAAAGTCCATTGTCCTTAGTCCACATTGACACGAATCACAAGCTCATAAGGTATTGTCTTATATTTCACCTGGGATAGTGTAATGTTATACAATATTTTAAACATGGTTTTACTTCGAAGGTACAACATCATCCTATTCGGTGGGATAGATGGGTTCTCACGAAAGGTAAACTTTTATATTTAACCTAGTGGAATCTATCTGTATCTCTATCTGTCTGCATCTGTTTGAATGTATTTAATGCAAATGATTTTCAAATCTCTCCATGAAGTAATCCTTGTCCAGCACATTTTGTATGTCTGCCTAATCAGGCACACCCAGTTTAGTTCTTGCAATCTTTATTAACAAGCTGATTAGTGCAATCAGGTGTATTAGATAAGGGAGACATAAAAAAGGGGACCTCCAGAACCACTGACTTAATGTATTCCATTTTTGTTTAGATCATGTACTTAGAACCTGCAACAAACAACCGTTCAAGCACCGCCTTATCATTCTTTCTCCAGCCTGTGCAAAAGCATGGCTGGCCTTCAAGGTAGAAGGAAATGGTTTTTCTGCTCCTCCCTTTTTAGCATTTAATTAAAACCCTCTTCCGTCTCTCAGCTCATTTTGACCCAGAACTCATTTTCAGTGGTCCAGGATTTATTTAGGTTTGTAAAAAACAATTTAATGAATGAATTAAATTTACAAATAATAAATATATAATGGATAAGTAAACATGCTAATTTGTATTTTATTTACATTATGGCAGATTTAATCTCTCTCTCCGCCCTTCCATTTTAGGGTATGGGGTGATGGTGTGGAAAACGTAGCAATTGCAGAAACCATGTTTTATGTAAAAGGGACTGGACGAGGAAGCTTCATTGCTGGGAAAAGTGTACATAATCAGAGGTAATCAAGTTAGAATGTCACACTGATCATTTGTCATCAGTACATTTTATGTTCTCTAGACTCGAACGCCTGTGGCGAGATGTCTGGCTCAGCATAACTCAGCTGTATTATGAAGTACTTCACAGCCTTGAGGAAGATGGCTTGTTGGACTTGTCAGATTCCCTTCATCTGTTTTGTGTACATTGTGTTTCTCCCACGTCTGAAGCGTGACCTTCAAACTTTTTCTGAAGCTTGGGACAATCATCCATTACAGTCAGAAAATGGGCTTACCCCTAACCAGATGTGGATAATGGGTCATATGCACAAATTGTCTGATGATGACAGAGAATTTCCAGGTTTGTTTTTATTGATATTCTATGCCTTTATTCCTTACTGTCACATGTGCTTTTGCATAATGGAGAAAGTAATTTTTTCATTTAAGAATTTGGAACTGTTTGGAACAGACTGGGAAACATTTGACAGTGTTTCATCAGAAGATGAGGTTGGAGTTCGTGTTCCAGAAATTGAGTGTCCACTTACTCCTGCTCTGATGGAAACAGTAAAATCCATCTTTAATCCTCTTCCAACATCTGACTGTTATGGAAGAGACATTTACATATCTTTGGTTCAATATTTTGAAAGTGCACAAAATACACAAACACCTGCATGAGAACACTGTAAAAATGTATTTTACAGATTGTTTACAATTTCAACTGTAACACAAAGCAGCACAATGAATTGTAAGTGAAAATTCAATTATTTTGTGTTTCTTCAACATAAACTTTCTTTATACAAATAATGTCAAAGGAACAGTTCTGTTTAACCATAGTGTCAATAAACATTTTTTTGCCATTTCAACCTGCTTTCACCTTTAAATACATTTAAACATCAAATGACTCCCCATATTTCCATATAATTGTGCGGCTACATGCGCTTACAGTTGGAAAACACACAGCGTGATTTGTGTCACAGTCATGATTAAACTTCAGCAATATTGAAATCCTTCTGGTCACTGGGAAGAATAGGCTTGTGTCATAGGCCTGTCACTTCTTAAAAACAGGGAGAAACCTTGCAGTGGAATAAAAACAAGATTAACAGAATTTACATACCATAATCCTCAACTTCCTGGAGGAAATCCTGGAAAAAGTTAATCACATTTACTTCTTTGGTATATTTCACAGAACCTTTGTCACTAAAGACAGGATGGCAATTCTCCAGGATGAAAGCTGCATCCATCTTAATTAAAAGAGCACATTTAAAATGTCCTCATTTTGTAAACACCATAAGAACCACAATGATTTACCCGGTCATCTTTTTCCCCTGGGACAAATAGTGGTAGACATAAGTCAGGATCCATTTCCATGACATAAAGCTGCAGACCTTTTCTCAGCTGATCAAACATGGGAACAACTCTCATAGTGGAGTGTAAAACAATGGCTCTAGAGGAAATTAAACAGTTCCATCAAATATTTTAAACATTAATAAACTTGATGCTTTTGTTTTTACTACATTTCAAGATTACAAATGCATTAAAAGACAAAAAAAAGCACTTCAAAGAAAACCAAAAGTCACCTGATAATGTTGCTTCCAGTGTATCCACAGCTTAGAATCTCATCTGTAAGTTCACTCAGGCCATCTGTTGACTTAATGTAAAGAACCACAGAAATATTGGAACCCCTTATTTACCTTTAAAAATAGTTATATATGGTTCATATTTTACCTTCTAAATGAGCAGAGAGAATTCCAAATCTGTAACATCACTGGTAGTCACCTGTACACTGTCCTAATCTCCAGAGCAAAGATAATGGAAACACGCGCAAAAAACTGGTGGTGGTCCTTGTGCTAGACTGACAGCTATCATTTCTCCTGCACTTCTAATCCCACAGTGGATAAAACAAAACCTTAAAATCAACCAAAAATATTTATCAATGTGAAAAGTGTTGATTGATCAAATCTTGCATGCCTGAAGTAGTTTACGATCCAAGCTGTTAAGACCATAGACTGGATTTTTCACTTTTTTATCTACACCATTGATAAACAGTCTTGTTTCAATCTCTGCAATCATTTCTAGACCACAATAAATAAAACTTATTTAAAATCTGATCTGACAAAATGTCTGCTTTCAAATGTAAAACATTTTAATAGAAAATGAGTTCTACCTGTTAAGAACTCCTGGCTAAGAGCACCAGGTTCGATCCCTGCTTCACCAAAAAAGGTCACCTTTAGTCTGCCTTTGGGTGAAGATTTCTTCTGGCGCTGTCACTGCTGCAAGTTTCTATTGAAGATTTCATTCTGAGAAATGCAGATGGAAAAGGTGTTGTTTTCATCAACTTTACTGCTGATCCAATTCCAAATCTCCCCAGAACTGGAAAAGAAATGAAACGTGAAATGTGCCAGCAAACCAAAACAATTTTTTTTTTTAATATTCAATTTTTACCTCTGCAGTGTATTTATGGAGTCACTGAAATTAGCATAATTCAGTCAAAAACAGAAAGTAAATCTTTTAATATTTCAAATTATTGGAGAGTAAAGTTCAAATTAGTAAAAGAATAAGTGACACTAAACTATTTAATAATTGACCGTAATCCACAGTTGGCTGCATGTAACTAAACATCATTGTCAAATGTTTTCTTGCACTGTGGACACTCAGCAGTCTAATGTGGCATTGAAATAGTTAAATTCTGCATAAACACTTAAATAGATCAGTAAATATCCGTCTCGCTTTCTCTGCCAAGACTTCATTTATATCCCAATCACATCTCTTAATATCTAGTGACTTTTTCAATCCCTGAAACAAACAAAAAAAACTACATAAAACTGTGTTTTCAGAGCTTATAAAATTGTAAATTATAAAACATTTGGAGCAAAAAACCCACCTCTTTCCAAGTGTTCAAAGAACTTGAATTCTCTTCTTTTGGCGACTTCTCCATTGTCTGGAAATTAAACAATCTCATTCACTTTATTTCTGAGCTCATTAGTGACTAAAATAAACAGTACACCATCACTTGATGTCCACAGAACCACATGTTCCACCTTACAGTGTTTTATATGTACTGGAAGGCACTGAAGAGGAACCATTTTGCTACAGAGTAAACAATGGGCTTTGGGCATTTTCTCAAATTCCCGTGCATCAGGTGCAAATGGAGTTGTGTCAATTTGCTCCTGCAGAGGAATTCCATACATTGTGGTTGAAGCCGGTGACGGGGCGCATGCGTGTCTCGGGGAATCGATTATTTTCACTCGGATAGTAATGCCTGGGAACGTGATGACGTATTTTTGACAGTTATTTCGCACCCCGAACTTTGTAGTCGTAAATTGGCGTTTCGTGCGTGTAACACAGATGTTGTGAAAACAAGCGTTGTGTGTGTGAAGTGTCCTAGTCGTAGATTCTGGAGTTGTATGGTCTGGTGTTAGTACCCGGGGGGAAACCCACGCAAGCGCGGGGAGAACATGCTCCCCAGACCCGGGAATCGAACCCGGGACCTTCTTGTTGTGAGGCGAGCGTGCTAACCACTACACCACCGCACCGCCCTTTGTCTTTTTTGTCCTTCGGCTGCTCCCGAAACAATTTACTAAAAATCAATTGGAAATTAAAAGGTACGAATATATTAAAAGAACAAGATTATATTCTAGAATAAATAAGTAATATACAGATAATAAATGTTAATAAATTGGTTTAGATATTATAATAAAGTAGATTAGTCATTTTGACCACGCCAGTAAGCAAAAAGGAAGAAGAATAATTAACAAAACGCGAGACAACGCACGTCCCTAAACCAGACCAGGCTCACGTGACCGAACACACATCACATGATCTAAATCGGGATTGGTGTTAAAATGGCTGCGTTCTTGCAGTGGAGACGATTCGGGTTTTTTGACAAAGAAACGGTCAAAGATTCGAGTGAAAATGGAATTTTTTTTACCTTACCAGTGGGAATATCAGCATGTGATTCCGGCCGGGGACATATTGTCCTTGGAGATATCCTTTTACACCATGGTGGTGTTTGTTGTTGAGCTCTATAGATTATTATAGGTATCTGCAGCAGGGGCAGAAGTCTTTTTACACGGTTTTAATTTAATAATGTCAATAAAACCTTCTAGCTGTTAACTATAAAGTGTGTTAGGAACTAGGAATATTATTTAGTATGTCAATTTAATATCTCAGTGATCTTCTTAACTAATCTATGTGGTGCACATATGGATGGGCAAATTTGGTTTGTATCCAGATCGTTGCAGCTGACCTCCTTTCAGGCATATAAGCTGCGGGTAACACACTTGTACCAGCTCAAACAACACAGCATCCTGGTGTCAGCGGGGCAAGATGAACATGGCATTAACCCACTGGTAAATCCTTCACTTATGTCAGGGAAAAGCTGATCATTAGGAGTTATGAATTAAAACACTTGTTTTCTTTGGTCTGTGAAACAGGTAAAAGTGTGGAACATGGATAAGAGAGACAGCGGAAATCCATTATGCACTCGAATATTTCCAGCTATTCCAGGAAACAAACCTGCTGAAGTGTCCTGTCTCAGTGTACACGAGAATCTCAATTTCATGGCTATTGGTACAAACTTGCATTCCTTGTTTTACTGTTTTATTTACTTTAGAAAGGGTGTCCTGGGTTCGATTTTCTTGCAAGGTGTCTTTCTGTACTGAGTATGCATGTTCTCTTCACACTTTTTTTGTACGTACTCCACGGATTTGCTCATTGTTCAAAAACCTTAGAATGATTGGTAATTTTAAATTGCCCATAGCAGTGAGTGTGCTTGTGTGTATGGTTGTTGTCTAGGTTGTAGCCCTGCCTTTCACCCTATGAGAATGTATTATCAAAGTAATGGCTAACCATACTGGCAAAAGCTGTATGTTTTGGAAGAAGGTACTGGGTTCGATTTCCGGGCCAGAGATCTTTCTGTGCGGAGTTTGCATGTTCTCCCCGCAATTGTTCTCCGGCTGCCTTTGTTTCCTCCCACCGTCCAAAAACATGAATTGTAACGGATTGACTGTGTGTGTGAGTGGTTGTTCATCTATGTGTGCCCTGCAATGGACTGGTGACCTGTCCGGTGCCTCTAGTCCTATATGCACTGGGATAGGGACCCCCGTGACCCTGATTTTAGGGAATATGTGGGGAAGAATGAATAAATGAATGTATGTCTTTGATTACAAAGGAAATAATGCAAAATGTTAAACTGGAACATTAATTTATTGTTTAATTTTGCTTTGCTTTTCAGGTTTTACAGATGGCAGTGTAGTTTTGACTAAAGGTGACATTACCAGAGATCGACACAGTAAAACACTCACCCTGCATGAGGGAAATTGTCCTGTCACTGGTCTGGCTTTCCGCCAGGCAGGAAAAATCACCCACTTGTTTGTAGCGACTCTTGAGAAAGTACAGGTATGCTTTAGTTTTTTATTTGAATGGCATTTCCTTCATTTGTGTTTAAATTTTACAATGTGTAATTGATAAACATACAGTAAATACATTCTTTCACTCTAAAAGAACAGCATGCTTTGTTGTGTCGCCAGTGTTATACTTTGTCAATGAAGGAATATCCTCGCTTGGAGCTGGACAACCATGGCTGCGCTTTACGCTGCTCTGCTCTCACAGACCCATCTCAAGACTCGCAGTTCATTGTAGCAGGAGATGACTGTGTGTATTTGTATCAGCCTGATGAAAGAGGACCCTGCTTTGCTTTTGATGGACATAAAATCTTGGCTCACTGGCATCGGGGCTACTTACTGCTGGTTTCTCAAGATATCAAGTCTCCTAACAAGTAAACAGATTAAAAAATGTCTTAGTTTTGGAAACCTATATGAACAAAAGTATTGGGATACCTGACAATCACGTTCATGTTTGTAGAAAAAACCACTTTCTCATATAATTTAACAAAAAAAGACAATACAGTTCGTCCAACAGTGTTTAGTGGTGTTGTGGTTGGTGCTCTTTGCAGGCCATTCAAATTCCATGTCATTACTAGATCAGTCTTTCTAAATGACATGGCATCTTGGTTCTGTTCGAAATCATTCTTCTACATTATGTAAAGACATCTTGAACAAAGACTTGCAAAAGTTTAGAATTAACACACTGGGTGTGCTTGTAAGTTGTCCCCCAAACTTTTGGCCATATAGTTTGTCCACATGCATATTGGTCAGATGTAGAGTTTATTTATCTAGTATTCTCTAGTAGTACATAATGTGTAATGTATGGAATATATAAATATTTGTTAATATTATTACTCTCTGCTTCAGACCTGACTTTGGACCTAGACAGTTGTCTCCAACAGAAAAACAGGTCTTGACAATTTATGACCTGGACAATAAGTTTATTGCCTACAGTGCAGCATTCGATGACGTTGTAGATGTCCTTGCAGAGTGGGGCTCGTTTTACGTCTTGACAAGAGATGGAAAGATGTTTATGCTACAAGAAAAGGACACCCAGACTAAGTTAGAGGTGTGCTTGCTGATTCATTACATTAGTTGAAGATGTTCTTGATGTATGTAATCATTTATATACAGTAAATGCTCAAATAATTCATTGAATTTTGCATTTTTTTCTGAGTAGATGCTATTTAAAAAGAACTTGTTTGTGATGGCTATTAACCTTGCTAAGAGCCAGCATCTGGATAATGATGGTCTTTCAGAGATATTTCGACAATATGGAGACCATCTGTATATTAAAGGGGACCATGATGGAGCTATTCAACAATATATTCGGTAAGGGTACTTAAAACTATAACTGTTGTTTCTCACTACAGTTCTATAAACTTTCTCTTTCTACTATCATCACAAATCACAATATCATCTGCAAACATCATCGTCCATGGAGACTCCTGTCTGACCTCCTCTGTCAGCCTGTCCACCACTGCAAACAAGAAAGGGCTCAGAGCTGATCCTTGATGCAATCCGATCTTCCGCTTGAACCCTTTGACATTCCTACCGAACACTTAATTTCTGTCACACATCAACTGCATCAACCACACAAACTCTGCTACACCTGACATAAGCACTGATGATATTTATTATCACGCCCTCAACTTCCAGCCTCATGTTCATCACTCTATCAGAAACTCTCTTTACCTCCACCACGCTATCAAGAGTACTTTTATCAGGATTATACCTACACCATGATAAAACAGTTTTCCACCTTTCCACCTGGTTTCCTGAACACACAGCATATCCACCTTTTTATTTGCTCCATCATGTCCGCTAACTCCCTCCCTTTACCAGTCATAGTACCAACATTTAACTTATCAACCCTAACCTCTACTCTCCTACATTTCTCCTTCCTCTGCCGTCTCTGTAGACGTCTTCACCCTCTCCTTATCCTCCTTTGGCCAACAGTTGCCCAATTTCCACTGTTGCCCTATCGGCTAATGATACCTGAGGCGGTCGTTGTTAACTCGGACCTCAACCAATCCAGTATGAAATTCTGATTTGGGATCTGCATATTTGATTTTGACTTGTTTTACGCTGGATGCTCTTCTTAACTCAACCCTCCAATGGCTCTAATGGCTGGGTTTGTTTATAGAGCATGTACAAATAACAATTCTTTATTTTGTAGGACCATTGGGAAACTGGAACCCTCCTATGTCATTCGTAAATTTCTGGATGCTCAGAGAATTCATAACCTTACTGCATACCTGCAGGCCCTCCACAGGCAGTCCCTGGCTAATGCAGATCACACCACTCTACTCCTTAACTGCTACACCAAACTGAAGGACAGCTCCAAGCTGGAGGAGTTTATTAGGGTTTGTTGAACACTCATTCATATACATTTATTCGTAAAGATTCATTTAACCTTTAAGTGGTTGATCTTTTTTTAGGTGCATGGTCTTAAAACAAAAATATTGAAATTAAATTTTTTGTACTTTTTTTATAGATAAAAGAATTTGAACCAATAACAATTTATATTTTTCTGTGCTTTGCAGAGCAGCGAGAGTGAGGTACATTTCGATGTGGAGATAGCTATAAAAGTGCTACGCCAGGCAGGATACCATAGCCATGCTGTGTTCCTGGCTGAAAAACACTCCCACCATGAGTGGTACCTGAAAATTCAGCTGGAGGATTTAAAGGTGAGAATGTTTATGCCTGTAAGCAAGCTGCCCTTAACACTGTAGGGATGAATTGTGTGTTTGCTTTAACTTTAGACATTCACTATATGCTCAATAGTATGTGTAGGGAATCTTAGATTTAGCATTGACAGTTCCATTTCCTAAAAATAAGAAGCTCTGGAAGCATCTTCCAGCATTACAGTACATCTCTGCACAAAATAAGTTTCATACAGTTTCATGTTTACTGAGTTGATCTTAAATATTATCATATAATAATATGCCAGTAATGAACATGTTTTTGCCTAACTATCTTAATACTCTTATAAGCAAAACTTCACATAGTCAAACCCAGTTTAATCTAGTTTAAAACTTTACTAGCAGATGTTATAACAGGAAATGAGATGTTAAAAAAATATATACAGGTTTGACGATCAGGTTTTCACAAACCTTTGCCGTTTGTGTATTACGCAAATGAAATTACACAAAATACTTATTCGGAGCAACTTAAATTTATACTACTGCGTAGACGGGGGTTAAGGGTCTTGCTCAGAGGTCCAACAGTGGCAATTTGTGCTACCACTTCTACCAAATATTATTTGAGGAAATAAATTCTACTTAATGTGATTAAACATGGGTGGCGTAGTGGTTAGCACGGTCGCCTCACAACAAGGTGTAAAGGGGGTTCGATTCCCGGGCTCTGAATTTGCATGTTCTCCCTGCGCTTGTGTGGGTTTCCTCTGGATACTCTGTTTTTCCTCCCACAGTCCAAAAACATTCAGAATAGATCAATTGGTGATTCTAAAATTGCCACAGGAGTGAATGTGTGTGAATGGTTTTGTCTGTGTTGCCCTGAGATGGACTGGTGACCGGTCGAGGGTGTAACTCCGCCTCTTGCCCTATGTGTGCTGGGATAGGCAGATTGGGGAAAGCGGCCAAGAAGAAAATTAATGGGTGACTTATTAGTTAGCTCGTTTGCCTCATAATAAGAAGGTCCCAGGTACAATTCTCAAGCAAGGGATTTTTCTGTACCAAGTTTGCATGTTCTCCCCACGGTTGTGTGGGTTTCCTCAGGGTACTCTGGTTTCCTCCCACAGTCCAAAAACCTCTACAGGTCAATTGGCTATTCTAAATTGCCCATAGGAGTGTGTGGATGATTTAAACATTTAACATTTGTAGAATTTACAACTATTTAAATTTATTGCCAAATATTTTTGCACATACAAAGAATTTGTTTTAGTGTCACAAATTTATTATATTATTATTATTTTATGAACCTGCTGTTGCTGTACACAGAACTACCAGGAGGCTTTGCGCTATATTGGCCGGCTGCCGTTTGAGCAAGCAGAGACTAATATGAAGCACTATGGGAAAACATTAATGCACCATGTTCCTGAAAGTACTACTGTTCTGCTCAAGAGGCTTTGTACCAATTACCACCCCACCCAAGACTCCTCCGATCGGGACAGTGTGGACAGATTTGCAGAAAACAAGGTTATCATTGTACTTAACCAGTAGCTTATATTGTTGTGCAAGTTGAAGTCTGTGAAACATATGTACACTTAAGCAGTCTGTATAGTCACCAAATTAACCTAATAATACATGTTGGTGATCTTCACAATCATAATACTAAAATAAAATAATTGTAATACTAATTATATTACTGTTTCTCAGGCTAGTTCAGAAGAATTTATCCCTATTTTTGCAAATAATCCACGTGAGCTTCGAGCATTTCTTGAGCATATGATTACAGTGGAATCAAATTCACCTCAAGGGGTGTATGATACACTGCTTGAGCTCCGGCTGCAGGACTGGGCACATGAGCTGGATCCTGAGGTAAACACAATACAGTAATGATTTTCTGTAAATCATATGTACTTTTCTATTAGATTAAAGATCATGTAAACAAAGCGATGCTACTGTTAAATAAAGTTTATAAAAAAAAGTTACATGATTATTATTAGAAAATAAGGTACATTTTTTTTTAAATTCTTTGCTTCACTCGCTCATCCAGAAAAAGAAAGACCTGCAGGGGGCAGCATTGTCACTGCTGAAGAGTGAAAACACAGTGTTTGATAAAGCGCTTGTGCTCTGCCAAATGCACAACTTTAAAGAAGGAGTGCTCTACCTTTATGAAAAAGGCAAACTGTAAGTACTTCTCTTGCTGGTTGCAACTATTGAAAAGGCCTTTCATTGCACAATAAAACTTTAACTTTTTTATAATTTTATTTATTGTTTTTTTTAGGTATCAGCAGATTGTGCACTACCACATGCAGAACGAGGAGTACTCTAAAGTGGTTGAGGCGTGTAAACGTTATGGCGATCAGGAAGTTTGTCTGTGGGAACAGGCATTGGGCTACTTTGCACGCAAAGAAGAAGACTGCAAGGCTTACATAAGTGAGGTTCTACAACACATTGAGCGATATAACCTTATGCCTCCACTGTTGGGTAAGTTTTCAGTAAGCGGATGTTTTTTGCATTGGAATGTGGTTTTCACAACATCGATTTGCACTCATTTAACTTTGATGTAATAGATAAAGCTGTGTGTTGGCAAGGGCCTTGTGATGTGTATCACAATACATGGGTAATCGTACAATATATCAGGATGCATTGCAGTACTTTTAAAATGCAATAAAAAATACATTAAACAAAGAACATAAAGGCCAAATGATGGATGAAACTGAAAGTTTGTTTTATTCCACAAAAAGTAAACGTTCAGAAAGCAAGTGGGAAAAGTGCTTGTTATACAATCAGAGATTAATTAGATGCCAGTAGTTACTATTAATGTACATACCATTACTTTATCAACAAGTAGAGTGACCGAAATGACCAAATTTAGATCTTTTGCAGTTTAATGTTCTGCAGAAATCAAATCTGTATCATGCCAAGAAGACTGTCATTACCAAATTGTTTTTATTTTATAGAGTTTATGTAGATGTATAAAACCAGAAAACAACATTGTGTGACATTTATAGACCATTAATTCATTCAACTTCTTACCCGTTTATGGGTCACAGGGGATATCCCTATCCCAATGCACATAAGCCAAGAGGCAGGGGTCTTTTTCTGATTAGTTAGTTATTTGGCAGAGGCTCTTATCCAGAGCGACTTACATTTGTTCTATACATATTTAAAAAAAAATTTTTAAACAACTGAGCAATTGTGGGTTAAGGGCCTTGCTCAAGGGCCCACATTGGTTGCCTGGTGGAGGTGGGAATTGAACCCCGGTATTAGTCCAACACCTTAACCGCTAGGCTACCACAACTCGCATTCATAGCATTATAGACCAATCAGCAAAATTATAATGAGCAAATCAAATGAACATACTGTATTTTCTGGACTATAAGGCAAGCTTGATTTTCTCATAAATACAGTGCGCCTTATATATTAAATCTGGTTGTGCTTACCATTTTATCCATTTTATGTGGTACAATGTGATCACAAATATGTCAATGTTTTAGTACAACTTTTGTGACCACAGGCGCAGAGATCCCCTTTACACCACTGCTTAATGCACCTTATATTACGATGATTTATGGCGTTCATGAAAGGATTGCTTTAAAAGCTCATTCTTTTCAAATTAATTGATTTTTAGCAGTATGACTTAACTTTGCATCTAAACTAAACCATAAATGCACAAACCAAACATATAGCATCATCACAAACACTTGCATGCAAGCATTATGAAGGGGTGATCTTTCCTTGTAGTCATAGAAACATTGGGACAATAATGAACCCATCGTTACACAAAAATCATCTTCTGAATGACTGTTATAAAAGTGGGTCCTGCAAGAGGAAAGTGATCCCAGACAAGTTGAACAAAAAAATGTAAATTTCAGGAGCAAAACATCAACCCTCAACTTGGATCCTGAAAATGTATGAATATCAAATAAACTTACTGAACAAAACTTTACCTTGGCTTTTCCAAGAATTAGCTTTCTTTATTTGTCATCTATATTAAGATGCCACCTTAAATGTCTTTTTATAAGCAGGATATTTCTGTGCAAGTACAACTAAATGTTTGATTTAATCTTTTATTTTTTTTATTGCAGTGGTACAGACACTCGCCCATAACTCTACTGCAACACTGTCAGTGATTAAAGATTACCTGATTAACAAATTGCAAAGGGAGAGCAAACAGATTGAAGATGATGAGAGGAAGATACAGCAGTACCGTGAAGAGACCGCACACCTACGAGCTGAGATCCAAGAACTCCGCACCAGGTGACGCTATAAAGGCTTAGTCACCTCTTTTGTTTAGCTGTATTTTCTTTCTTTCCTAGCTGGATTACACATTATGTCCTCCACTTGTTGTGATAATTTGATTTGTCTCACAAAAATTAATCATCATTCATTCATTCTGTCTCTTTTTTTCTTCACAGTGCAAAGATTTTCCAGAAGACTAAGTGCAGCATGTGTAATAGCCCTCTAGAGTTGCCATCTGTGCATTTTCTTTGTGGTCACTCCTTTCATCAGCACTGCTTTGAGAGCTATGCAGAGAGTGAGGCAGAATGCCCAACATGTACCCCTGAAAACAGAAAAGTGATGGATATGTTACGGGCACAGGAGCAGAAACGAGATCTGCATGATCACTTTAATAGACAGGTACAGCTATTTAAACAAGCATTATTAAAACATTATTATTATTCCTCATTTCCCCAATTCTTTGCAGTGGCTTTTAGTAATTACTAAATCCTTCTCACTTTTATTTGCAGTTGAGAAGTTCTAATGACGGTTTTTCGGTGGTGGCAGATTACTTCGGCCGTGGAGTTTTCAATAAGCTGACACTGATAACAGATCCACCTGGAGCAAAGACTGGGTCTAGCAGTTTAGAAGCTGATCTACAGAGAGACGTACTTATTCATGCAAAAAAAAATGCCTGAAAGTTACACAATTCTGTATTAAAGTGAAAAACTTTGGTTATGTTTTTGTCAGTTATAATCAGTGCATTATTACAATGTCATTAATAATGCATCTACTCTTGTTCAAGCATAATAGTCCGGTTGGGTGAATTATAACCTTAATTAATGGAGGCAACATCTAACAGTCAATTTAATATACAGATCAAGAGCAGACATCTCTCCTGTCAATACACCAGCTTGTAATTCCACTCTGGAGTAAGCACTTGCCTGTAAATGCACTTATGACCGTCCTGCTATTATGTAAGCAATATAGAATGATTAATACTTGTTGCTATGTAGTTGAAATTTGTTGATGCTCATAATACTGAACTGCTGTTCAACAGCTAATGTTTGTACATGGCTTATTAAGTACAAGTTAAAATTCAATAAAAGACTGATCCTGGAATGTGTCTCAGTAGGAGTTAAGGGAAATAATTTCTAGAAGAATTTGATTGGTTAGGAGTGTCAATTATTGAAAAGCTTTATTCCAGGATTGTCCAGGCTATAGGTCCGGGAGGGCTGGTGTCCTGAGTTTAGCTCCAACTATTCGAACACACCTGAACCAAGTAGTCAAGCTCTTGTTAGGTACATTTAAAATTCACATGTATGTTGAGACAAGTTGGAGCTAAACCCTGTAGGGTAGCAGCTCTCCTGGACAGAGTTTGGACACCTTTGGGCTAAAGAATAAGTGTCTTAGGAACATGAAGTGCATGTGTGCATCCTGCTTCAAACGGTGTAAGGCAAAAGTGTAAATAAAAGCCTGTACTTGCATAGCGAGTAGTGTAGTTACTGTCAACTTTCGTGTAAGGTACCTATTGTGTCATGTGCGAGTCGTCTCTCTAAACAGACGAGTTCAATGGACTAGTGCTTTCCTGTTTCTCTAGCTGATTGAAGGTAGTGTTGGGTATTGGTTGCTCAAATGGTTAAGGCGAGACCTGTGTTCAAGGACCAACTCCAGGAAGTCCGCCACCGTTGGTCCCTTAACCCTTCAGGCTCCACGGGCGCTGTACAATAGCTGACCCAGTGCTATGACCCCCAACTTACTAAGATGGGATCTGCTAAGAAAAATTCATATTTATGTATGTGACAAAAGCAAAATTAAAAAATTGGAATTGTGTAATAAGGAAGGCGCGGTGATGTAGTGGATAATACGTCGCCGAACGACAAGAAGGTTCCGGGTTCGATTCTCGAACCGCGAGTCTTTCAGTGCGGAGTTTGTATGTTCTCCCCGCGCTTGTGTGGGTTTCCACCGGATACGCCGTCCAAAAACATGTACTTTAGGTTGATTGGTGATTCTAAATCTAAATTGGTGTTTGTCTATGTGTGGCCCTGTGATGGACTGGTGACATGTTCAGGATATACCCCTGCCTCTCGCTCTATACCCCAGTGCACATAGAGCGAGAGGCAGGGGTATATCCTGACATGTTCAGGATATACCCCTGCCTCTCGCTCTATGTGCACTGGGATATGCACCAGCAGACACCCGGGAATAAATAATTGAATGAATGCAGAAGAACATTCAACACGGAGTCGGAAAATCTGTGATCTGAACCGAATGAATCACCGAAAAAGAGTCGAAACCCCAGGTTCAAATCTCGCTAAAATACCGCGAGATTGGTCTCCCAGGGTAACCGTACGTCACACAGTTTACATGGAGAGATCTGAGCGACAAAAGGTAACGTTACTACAAATTCCAAATCCGTTTTTATAAACTGAACCGAACAATCGCTCGTTTCACTGCCGAACTAAATTCATATTTAAGACGTTCAAGTTTATTTGAATTCGTTTTAATGCGCGTGAATAATTAGCTATCGAGCCAACTGCCAATGTTGGCGAATTGTTAGTAGCTAGTGTGATAAGTGCCGCTGCTTCGATAAGTTACTTTAACACAGATTTAATAAATCGGGTAAAATAAAACAATTTAATGTTTTGGACTCTCATATGTAGTATATTTCTTCTTCTAATTCTTCTTCTTCTTCTTCTTCTTCTTCTTCTTCTTCTTCTTCTTCTTCTTCTTCTTCTTCTTCCGGCTGCTCCATATTGGGGTCGTCACAGTGGATCGTTCTTCTCCACTCTACCCTGTACTTTACATCTGCCTCCTCCAACTACCTGCATGTCTTCCCTCACCGCATCCAATGACCTCCTCCTTGGTCTTCCTCTTTTCCTTCTGCCCTGCAACTCCATCGTCAGTATTCTTCTATCCATATTCCTCCTCTGCACATGTCCAAATCATCTGAACCTATAACCTCCCTCACCTTGTCTCCAGAAAATCCTACATGCCTCTAATAAACTAATTTCTAATCCTGTCCATCCTCGTCACGCCCAATGAAAATCTCCTCTTCAGCTCTGCCACCTTCAGATCCTCCTCCTCCTTTTTGACAACCTCATATTTGGTGTATTTATTAAGCAATATTGTATAGATTTTTGTAACTGTATTCTGTGAGATGTTCTTTTTGCATGTTCTGTCTGTGCTTACGGTTTTTTCTCCTACAGTCCAAAAACAGGTATATTAGGTTGATTCGACCCATAGGAGTGAGTGTGAGTCTGTGTGACTGTTTGTCTATGTTTGGCGATGGACTGATGACCTAGATGAATAATTGATATTGATATTGATATTGATGATATTTTATTCTATGAGTAACTGCAGGACAACAATTTTCTTGAGTGGATCAGAAAAGATTTCTGAACTTTAGGACCTTGGAACAAGTGATAGTTGAATTTTCTACAGTTCTGACATGTTTACTGCAACGTGACCTGCAAACCTGTTTTAGACTCAGCTCGTCGCCAACCAGCCGTACGATGAGACTCTGGATATCAACGACTCAGAAGAGGTGGCCAGTCTGTACACACCGACTCCACGGCAAGCAGGTGATGACGGGCTCCTTAAGCTGTACTTGAAGCAACATTATTAGCTCTGCTAAATTACAGTATTATTTTATTCAGTCTTTAGGAATGCAAGTCGACAACAGCTGAATAACATGGCTAACAGTGGCAGCGATGAGTTTGATGACGATACCAAGGTGTCTGAAAAATTTTAGACAAATATTGAATCTAATCCAAAGACTTATCGGATCATGGCAGTTAATAACAGTTAATATGGCATAACCTAAAATAAACTGATTTCCTTTGGCTGTTGGAATTTTACAGCAAAAAAAGAAAGGGACTACTTCACGTGAAACAACTGAAAATAACGATGAAGATGATGTTGATGACGATGATGATGATTCTGATGAGACTGAGTCAGATGAAGATGATGGAGAGCCAGGATCAGCTCTAGAAGGGTAGGAATGATTGTTTTACAGGGTGGGTGATAGGTAATATTTAATGGCTGTAGTGTCCTTGGAGTCATGAAACCAGTTAACGCCACCATCTCTGTTGAAGTTGAAACATAACATTAAGCTAAACTCACTGTTTAGCATGTTGGTTGAAATATAATTATTTTATGCATTTTTAATTCCACAACAAACATTATATACTGTGCGTATGTTATAAACCTCTGCACAAGCATCAATCTAAATAAAGTTTATTTTCACAAATTAAGTTAAGAAATTTGCAGAAGCAATGATAAAACTGACTGAACTGAACACACTGCATCACTGTACACACATCACATTTGTGCATGTGGGTGTGTCTTCCTCCAGGGCATATGATCCATCAGATTATGACCATCTCCGTGTTACATCAGAGATTAAAGAACTTTTCCAGTACATCACACGGTAAGTTGTGTACATTTACATTTACAGTATTTGGCAGACGCTCTAATCCAGAGCGACTTACAAAAGTGCTTTGAGTCTCTGTTTACATGAGCAAACCTGAAGAATTCTTAAGTTGAAAAAGAGTTTTTTTTTTTTTTTTTTTTTTTTTAAATGTTAGCAGTCAGATAGGTAGTGCTGGAAGAGATGAGTCTTCAGCCGTATTTTAAAGACAGTGTTTCAGCTGTTCTTACATTGATGGGGAGTTCGTTCCACCATCTTGGTGCTAGAACAGAGTACA
>JAOTRA010000006.1:3181662-3192056 GCA_026260255.1 Pseudolaguvia tuberculata | reverse complement strand
CTCCCAAAATAAACCTGTTGATACCATTTCTCTGCATTATGGATTCTACTCATTTGCCTACAGCCACTCAGTTACAAATATCACATGGTCCTATGAATTCAGACCCTTTGCTGTGACACTAATATTTTTAACTCAGGTGCTGTCCATTTCTTCTGATCCAACTGTGTTTGATTATACTGATTGGACTTGGGTAGGAAAGTCACACACCTGTCTATATAAGACTTTACAGCTCACAGCTCAGAGCAAATGGGAATCATGAGGTCCAACAAGACAATGACCTTTAATCACACAGCTAAAATAACAAAAGGAGTGGCTTCATAACAACTCCGTGACTGTTCTTGAATGACTCAGACAGAGCCCTGACTTTAAACCCAATTGAGGTCTGGTCTGCAGTCGGTGTTCAAGTGCATCCCAAAGTTGGTCAGTGGTGGTAAGCTCAAGATCAACATACAAAAACAACTGTGTGCTTCTATATTTGTAGCAACAGTTTGAAGAGAAACCGCATATGGAGCTGATAGTCAGGTGAACACAAACTTTTGGCAAATGTATCTTATAATACTCTTATGCAATTGAATAAAAGCTAATTTCTGTTTACTGCAGATAAAATATTTGTCTAACTGAATATATCAAAACCCTTTGTATATTTCAACACATTTCAGTACATTTCACTAGGCACTTAAGGATGGCTGTATTTGTAGTGTAATTTAATTTACATTCTTTCTAACTAATAGCAGGTACTAGTATACACATGGTGATTGCCCAAGGAAGTGTTTGTGTGTGTGTGTGTGTGTTTGTGTGTGTGTGGTTGTTTGTTTGTATGAGCCTATTTAAAAATAATAAAATAAATAAATAAAGTTAGCAGAGGAGCATGAGATAGGCCATGCCTTATCTGCATGGGCCTTGCTAGGTTGTACAATTTCTTCCACTAAGAAAAAGGCCAAAGCTTTAGATAGAATTCGGTATTGCTCTAATGACAGGATAATATAAGAAAAAAAAGAGACTGGACTCGCCACCACGCTTTCAGCATAAAGTTCTGTCAAACGTCTAGCAGTGTGTTCTACACACAATACATTTGCAGCCTGGAAAGAATGAGACAGGGTCAGTCGTTTTAGATGAGACTGGGCTTAATGGCAACAATATGATGTTTACAGACATGAGCGGCCAGCATGTGCTAGTATCCGTCCTGAAGGTGGACAGAGCACACTTAATTGTGGCTTGGTGTTACTATCAAAGCCAAAGTACAGTTACAGGTCTTTCTGGTACTAGTCAGACACCTTAACCACTAGGCTACCACTGACTAGTGGTTAGTTTGTGCCAAAGTAGAGTTTCCTGATTTCAAATGACTTAATTTTATTTGTTTAAATATCTGGAATTTGGAACACCCGTATTTAGGCACCTTTTCCTTTCAAACAACTGACCAGCAGAGGGTTAAAGGCCCTGCTAAAGAACTAGGAATCTGATCTCCTATATAACACCTTAAGTACACTTTTCACTGTGATCACGTTGCTGTTACATTTTGTTTACCATTAATTACTAGTAACTGTATATATGCTTGATCACGGATACAATACAGTGGTACAAACAGGTCTGTTGTATAGTTTACAGAAAGTGTCAATGAGGAAGAGAAAAGAGAAACTAAAAGTTGGACAAAATTAGAAACAAGGAAAAACAAGAGGGACAATTCAGGTAAGACGTTTAACAGACAAATTCAGAGGTTTGGAAGGTTTGAACATGCTCAGAGCAGGAACAGTGGAAAAGGAGCTGCCAGAGAGGAGCTAAAGAAGATATACATGAGTATAAATGAGGACATGAATTTAGTGAACATGACTGAAGAGGTTGCAGAGTATAAGGCTAGGTACAGGCAGATGATTCGCTGTGGTGACCTCAAAAAGGCTGAGTCCTAAACTTGAGAAAGTTGACAGGATTAAAAAAGACTGTGATGAAATATTTGAATGCACATTCAACCATGAGCTAGTATAGTATAAAGCATCATCGCTTTATTTGTGAGAGGGTAAAAATCTTGCTAAAAATGCCTCAAGGCAACCATCTGCTACTTTTTTTTGCTTTTTAAAGACTTTTATAATACTAATAAATCAAGTGTTATAAATCTCAGCTGAAATGCATTAAAAGTTGATTATTATGCATTTTAAATTCACCATTTTAAACTCTCCATTGACTAATTGTACAGAGATTGTACTGTATTACACTTTTAATTTTATATATGCTATAATAAATTTCAAGAGTTTGGAATCAATATTCCTCTCTCAGGCATGTCGGAAAGTAATGACATGAAAAAGAAATCAGCAGACAATTACGCTTCAGCAAAAAATGTCTCACTCCGTTTATTAAAATATTACCTGAATAAATGTGTGCGCCCATGGATGCTGAGCTCTGTCTGCAAAGTTTAAATATACTGTAATATATAAATGTAATTATATTAAATTGAATAAAAATGCAGCCAACAGATATGGAATATTGGAGGTTCAAAGGTGTGACAGAAGCACAATATGCATAACATGCTTTAAGCACATTAAGATTTAACTGTATTTCAAAAATAATGCCTTGATGGTCAGATACCAGTCAGCATAAAAATAGGGCTCCCAAATGCTGCATAGAAAATGATTTGGCTTTGTAATTTAAAAAAAAAAAAAATTGAGTGACACACATATTTTACTATAATCTGGATCGTTTAAAGATTTAGAATTGATTGAAGGTAGGAACTATGCTACTAATTTTAGAAGGTATGCTTAAAGACATAAATATATTCATTTAACCATGGTTAAATAATTAGCAATTATTCAGAATGTTCCTCCTCATGTGTTTTTATGGAAGTCTGGTATTTGTTTTTTCTTACCAAAGCACAATTTCCAAGTCAACAACAAATCAGAATGGTCTTAGTGGTGAACCCTGCTTTTTTGCCTTTTAAGTGCATACTTGTAAGTAAGGCTTGAACCCCAATCCTCTAACCAACAATCCAGACCTTAATCAACATTACTATCTAATCTTTATACGTTTCACAGTATGGCTTTCTCCATTTAGTTGCAGAAAGTTTGAAGTACAGTTATATTCATCAGAATTAAGGAGTGCTCACAATCATGTTCTATAGCATATGTGTAAAACTCAAGGCCCGAGAGCTTAAATGGTCTGAGTGTCTAAAAATAAATAGGTTAAAAGCGTACTTTGACCAAAAACTACATTTCCCACAAAGCCTGTCGACTATTATACCCGCGAACTATGCATCAGTGTTTCCGCATCATTGCTAATGAGTGGAATTCAGAAATAAATAATGATCCCAAAATGTACAGGAAGCGAAAAGTTGATGCAGATAGAAGCCTGTTTCAAGAAAGATGGGAAGGCAAATTTTTTGTTTTTGCTTCAAGGAAAAAGACCGATATGTCTTTTGTGTTATGAGGCAGTGTTGGTTGTCAAGGAGTACAATCTTGACAATAATTTCAATCTCAATAATTGATGTGTAGCTGCCGTTGCAATTATTTAGTGTTTGCAGGTTTTATGTGTGTATGCAGACAAATTATTTTAATCAAACGATCAGTTGGATTAAAGTCTGTGTTCAGCCTTTTTTTAAAATGCTACATCTGTCATACATGTTCTTAGCAGCTCACAATTGTTGATTTTACAGTAATTAAGACCATTTTAATGGGCTTAATTATGTTATTTATTATGTTATTATTTTTTTTTAGTGTTATTTTTCTTTATTCACTTAAAGTTTGATCCATAATTGATCCATTATGTGGGTTTCATAAGCTGACGTAAGGATTAATTTTATAACAGAGCAATAAGCAAACATATTTTTTCTATGCAACTGTAATGTGCAAGAACTGATATAACTTGATTAAGTAATAAATTCAGAGTTAATTAACATTAAGGAGTAGTTACATTTACTTTACATTACGTTACATTTATAAGTTCCATCTGGCCCTTTTAGGACAGCCATTATGCTGATGTGGCCCTCTGTGAAAATGAGTTTGACATCCCTGATCTATACCTTTCGGGTGCTCCCGTTAGGGGTCACAACAGCGGATCGCTCTTCTCCACACTACCCTGTCCTCTACATCTACCTCTTTCACCCAACTACTTACAACCCTCCCCATTTATCCGAGCTTGAGACTGGCACTAAGAATGCATTAGCTTGGCAACCCTAATGGCTGGGTTAAATGTAGAAATAAATCTGGATTGAAAATGGGTTTCACAAACCCAGACAAACCGATTGTTTTTATCATAAACCGATTCTTGCTCTCTGTCTCTCTCACATATAATTCACACAGAATTAACACAATTAAAAACTGATTCAAAAAGAGACCATTGAAACGAGTATGTTGTTACTAGGTTTTCAATTAAAATTAGGTGAGACTGTAACTCTTGCATATAGCAGAAGACCAAAGTGTCAAGTCTAGTTGTTTTTCTATTTATACCATCCGTGTCACTTTCCTTCTCCCACTCAATTCTGAGCATTCGCTACTCTTTTTTACTTAACTCTTTAAATTCCTGGTTGGCCAGCTCAACAGCATTCACATATTTCTTTTCTATTATATTTTTGATTTTCTATTCAGAAACTGAAAAGGCTTCCTGTCCAAACTCTTTCCAACTCACTGCAAAAAAGGTTCCCTATGCTTTCATGCAGTGTCCATATTTTTCAACAGTTTCTTTACATATGTGATAGTCAAAGTAACGTGAAAACATTTAACTTTATATTTGTCAGTATCAGGCTTTTTAACAATCCTATTAATGAATGTGCTCTTAATATGGTAATGAAGTACTTTAGGGCAAGTCAGTGCACAGATCTTACACATAGCCATGCTGAATAGTCCTATTATGACAACAATTATCACTGGTCATGACATGATTATGCACAGAAAGAATAATGTCATTTATCCTGTATGCTTACTATACACATAAGGACAAATGTGACATTGGTTTGTAGATGCAGTGCTGTTTCTTATTTCACCACTTTAATTAAACAAAAAAGGACATACCTTTTGGACAGCAAAATTAGTCACACTACATTATTAACTGGTGAAAAACGAAGGCATTAGCACCCTTGCTGAGTTTAACGCTACCTGGGTACATATGCCACTCTGTGTGACATTAATGCAGAAAGCCCAATGTGCTTTTTCTGCTTGGGCAAAAGAAAGTTGCTAGAGCAATGCTTCTGCATGATTAGGTTAGCAAAGTACAGAACACATAACAGCAGAAATCATATGCTGCATTAGCAGGCTTCCATTTCAGGTCCAGAGTTACAGCTATTAGAGCTGACCTCTGCAGTTTGCCGAAGCATCATGTAAGACTAGGGATGATCACAGATCATCAGATCATAGATAGCAGAACTAATATGTAAGCAGCTATGCCTAAGCATAGTGATTAACAACTTTCTGTATTGGTTATGTTATAAAGACAGACTGCATAGACTAATAAATTTGATATTATAACTGAGATCCTTCAACAGACATAATGTTCATAATGATTTTTAGAAAAAAATTAACCCAATATGAATGTACAAATATGTTTCTATTAGGACATTTATTTCAAATAACTATTTTGAACAATGATGCAGGATTTAAACTGAAGATATCAAAAAGTGTAAAATGGGGAGATGGAAATAGTGTATGGAAAAACATAACATAAAATTGAACTTTAAATTTTCCATCAACTTTCCAGTTAATTAGCAATGACATGAACACAGAAATCTGATATTATCTTATGTGATAATATCTTGTTGTGCCTTAGTTGCCCGCTGAGTTCACTAATTGTGAGCGTTACATGTATGTGTAAATTTGTGCTTTTTGTGTGTGCTCTGTTCGCTAACACAAAAGCAAGCATAAAGGCAATATGTAGCTGTGCAAGCAGGCACATATAGAGGTGAAAAGTGCACAAAGACCAAGTAAGTGATCCACAAAGACCCCACTTTTATTCCGCATTAAAGCCCAATGATTACAACAGATTCTGGGCAAGACTGAGCTTGTGCCCCGAAAACCCAACTGAAACCATGCCAGACTCAACCAGACTGAACATTCTTCTGGCCTATTCTAAAGATCAACGTTTACACAATGTATATTAATAGCCAGAAGAAACTTAAAGTCTGGGTTTTATTGAACTGTGCAGAGTTTCAGAGTGCGTGTGTGGATCATTTGTGGTGATAAGGGTTGGGGAGCTGAGGCTGCAGGCAGCTCTTGGCCCATATACCGACTTTGTGGCACAAACCTGTGGCTGGAGGCGCGGCCCGTCGTGGAGAGCACAGCGCAAGCTCTGATGAGTGAAAAAAAGAGAGCAGGCATCAGAATAACTCTGCCCTCCTATTCTTACCACATTTACCCTAACACCCAAAGTGACCCCAAAAAGAAAGGGCTTAATGGAAGATTTATGGAAATATTTGTACCACATTTGACACTGAAACAGTGCAACATGAACTACACAATACTTACACAGTCATGTTTTGGCCTCCTAAACTGTGTGCCAAAAATAAACAAGAACAATAATAATGGACCTGGCTCTTATTCTGTGTTCATTTTGGCCAAGAAAATGGAACAAAAATTAACCAATGAACAGGAAAAATAGAGTATTTCCAGGTATGTAGATGTCATTCTATTAAACCTTAAATTTTTTCATATTTCACTGCAATCAACTGTTTATTTCAATTTTTTCCCCTAATATTAACATTTACAAATCATTTTATTTTTTCTATTAAATACAGTGAGCCAATATTTGGTGAAAGTATGAAAATTCTGCATTTTGGCAATTAGCATTCGCCAAAATGATGGTTGACACACTCTGAAGATGAACATCTCATAGTATCTTAATAAAATTGAACAATCAATCAAGCAATGTAAAACTAAGCAACAGCATCAGACACTGATTATTTCATCTTGTTCTATAAACATAAGCATGCTACATCCGTTGTTCTCAGCTGTAAAATCCAGAGCAGCAGAAAAATCCATATACATAAGCTGAGACAAAACACAGAAGCTGCATGAATGTGTTTGTGTGCTCCTGTTCTGCTGGGGCTGTGGGAGACTTCTGTAAACTTCCTTATATAAAGCTCTTATTATCTCTGATTGTTAGGTTAAATTGACCATCACTTACCCTCAGGCCGGTATTGGGCGACAATGGCAACTGTCTGACCCGCCCCCTTGAGTGCAGCCGCAGCCTGTTCATGTGTAGCTCCTCGCAAATCAATGCCATTCACCTGCATGCAACACACATGCATACACAATAGACACAGTTATAAATTAATCTTGAAATAAAACAATTACATGTTTGGTAACATTTGAAATAACAAGGTTTATTTGAAATAACAAGACAGAAAACAACAGATACGGACATAGAGAGGAGAGGAGAGGAGAGAAAAAAAGACAGAGAGAAAAAGAGAGAAAGAAAAAGAGAGAATAACTACATTATTTGTGTGTTCTTTATTATTTATAAAGGTTTTTACTTATAAAGCAACATGCTTGTAGCAAGCCAAAACTACAGGTATACATTTACAGATCTTGCAGTCGAACAAACAAAAGAAAATCAGACAGTTGGCATACAGAAAACACAATCTTATCTTTTTGAGTGGATTTTTAAGTTACTTTATTGTCTATCTACTTAAAAATGCCAGTGTAAGAAAATTTACTGAAACTAATATTCACAAATGTATTAAAAGTTCCACATTTGGGTCGTACTTAATAGAAATTGTTTTTTCCTATTAAGTATAAATTCCAAATTCTGAACAAGTTATAAATAAATTGAAAACTAAAGGACTTTTAAATCACCCAATATTTTATTCACACTAGAATACAGATAACAAAATATGACATTTTTCTTGTAAATCACAGACGCCATGTTCTCCAGTCTAAAAAGGGGGTGAGAAATAAGTTAGAATCATCTTCTTCAATGTTATTGGGGTACATAAGTACATACGGTATGGGTAGCTTGCATATTTTGAAAGATACAGTATGTCACAGAAGTGAGAAATGAAACTCAATTCTACAATGTATACATGAATATACAATTTGTGTAACAGTGTAAATCTGCTGTAAATTCAACACACAGCCAATATTGTCTAAACTCTTGGCAACAAAAGTGAGTACACCCCTAAAAGGTGTATCATGACATCACATAACTGGTGGATGTTGAAGACCTTTCGGATTGAGGATGCTCAATAGGGATTAGGTCTGGAGACATGCTTGGCCAGTCCATCACCTTTAACTTCAGATTCTTTAGCAAAACAGTGGTTGTCTTTGGTGACAGACGACCTGTGGTCACAGAGATGTGTTTGGGATCGTTATTCTCTGCGATCGTTATTTTCAATTTGTTGAATAATTGTTATGCTTTCTATGTTTTATTGTGAATAAATTATTGGCTCATTGAAAGACTAATTTCATTTAATAAAACGCCCTAGCTTTTCCAGAATTCAGGTTGTATAAGAAAACAAGCCTGCATTTCTGTTGGTATTTTATAGTTAGTAATGGATAATTTCAGTATTTTCAAGTCATAATCTGCAATGTAAACATACTCTTGTGGGTCTTTATTTCTCTGTATAGTTCTCTGTTATTGAGTAATTTCTGTCCACATTAAATCCCTAAAATCAATTTTTTATTGCTCTTTTGTATTAGAAATCTTAGTTGCATTGTTTAATTTTTGCAAAATCATTTGATGTTGATCCATTTTTTAGCCTCTACTGCTAACACTAACCCAGATATCAAAGGTCTGTGCTAATTTGAAGCAGCTTGCCAGTAGAAAAACAGCAGTATAGGTCAGATAGTTCAGCAACACTAAGTTGTCATATCCTGGTTACTGCTGGAAAATACGCAGTATCATGAGACTATAGACTGCATGCCTCAGAATTAAACATTTTTGGCAAAATTGTTCCACTGGTGCCGTTTTATCATGGAAAAGTCGATGAGCATGGTGGCTTTAAGCAGGTGCCAGTAAGTATGTGCAATCTACTGTAGCTTCTTGCTCATTCTGATTGTGTGTTTATGCTGTAGTCTAAAATATGGCCAATGTACCCAGACTCATTTAATAACAAGAACTCATAAGGCAAAGCTAAGAGCTATTCTTAGATACAAAATCAGGCCAGAACACTATTTCTACTTTCTCGTTCTCTCTGTCTCTTTGTTCTTCCTGCTTCAGTCTCTGCTGTTCCAAAGTCTATCTATAGTCTCATTAATCCTCTTTTCCTTTTTTGACCCATCTTTCCCTTTTCTGTAATCTATTGTATGCAATCTTGAGTGGACTGGTCTGACTTTTATGCAGAGAACACGTAGTGCAATGTCTGATTAGTGGTAATGAAATGTCTGATTTTGATTGGAATGCTTATTAAAGACTGAAGAGGTCTTCAAATAAAATGATGAACTCTAATGAATTCACTCAAGGAGCTGACTTCAGATATTTGTATCCAGTCCATAATGCTACTTCAATGTTAATTATACGTTACCGCTTTTATTTTTCTGTTTAGATACAAAATGTGATGCTGCCCTCTACTGTTCCCCAGATCCCCACTATTTATGTGTTAATGCATAGTGATATACTGAATATTTAGTTGACAAAATATGTATGAAACAAAATCTAATTTAAAAACATTTTTGCTGTTATAACTTTAAAATGTTTAGTAAAATAAAACCTAAAAAATGCATAGCTAAATAAAAAATGTCCTCTTCAACACATTGACTATAAAAAAACTTACAGACAGGATCTGATCTCCTCTTCTCAGTTCCCCACTCAGATCAGCTGGCCCTCCTGCCAGGATAAAGGACACAAAGATTCCCTCGCCATCTTCACCTCCTACGATATTAAAGCCCAGTCCGGTGGAGCCCTTATGAAGAACAATCTTCCTCGGTTCTCTGTATGCACATGTCCAATAATACATCAGATCAGAGTCTGTGGGGCTCAACATCTCTCCTGACCCAAACACATAAGCGTCCTGAAATGCTGTATACATACACACATAGGCCGGCTGGCCAGGTGCTAGCTCCTAGTCTGGTGTGTGTGTGTGTGTGTGTGTGTGTGGGTTTGAACACAATGGCTGATGCCTAATAGAGGACTGCTCTACTTTTAGAGGATTTGTCCTATTTTCAGTGGTTTCTTAGATACAACAATGGAGCACACACAAAGGCACTCATACACGTATATGCACACCTACATGCACATGCAATATATGTGATTTATGATAAAACTACCAAGATAAGATACATAACTACAATTTGGATCAAGACACAGATTAGCATAGTGACCAGATTGTCCTTTTATTTGGCATATTTTGTTACATTTTGTCTTGTTGAACGAAAACAAAAACCTGAAATTCATTCATTCATTCATTCTTTCATTCATTCATTCATCTTCTTACCCGCTTATTCCCAAATCCGGGGTCACGGGGGTCTGCTGTGCCTATCCCAGCA
>JAOTRA010000006.1:3156467-3175193 GCA_026260255.1 Pseudolaguvia tuberculata | reverse complement strand
TTCAGAGGTGGACTTGCTGGTGTGTTTTGGATCATTGTCCTGCTGCAGAACCCAAGTTCGCTTCAGCTTGAGGTCACAAACAGCTGGCAGGACATTCTCCTTTAGGATTTTTTGGTAGACAGCAGAATTCATGGTTCCATTTATCACAGCATGTCTTCCAGATCCTGAAACAGCAAAACAGCCCCAGACTATCACACTACCACCACCATATTTTACTATTGGTATGATATTCTTTTTCTGAAATGCAGTGTTACTTTTACGCCATATGTAATGCGACACACACCTTCCAAAAAGTTAAACTTTTGTCTTGTCAGTCCACAGAGTATTTCCTAAAAGTCTTGGGGATCATCAAGATGAGATGAGATGAGCCTTTATGTTCTTTTTGCTTAGCAGCAGTTTTCGTCTTAAAACTCTACCATGCAGACCGTTTTTGCCCAGTTTCTTTTCTATGGTGGAGTCATGAACATTGACCTTAACTGAAGCAAGTGAGGCCTGCAATTCTTTGGATGTTGGATGTCTTTTGTGAGCTCTTGGATGAGTCGTCGCTGCGCTCTTGGGGTAATTTTGGTCAGCCGGCTACTCCTGGGAAGGTTCTCCACTGTTTCATGTTTTCGCCATTTGTGGATAAAGGCTCTCACTGTGGTTCGCTGAAGTCCCAAAGCTTTAGAAATGGCTTTATAATCTTTTCCAGACTGATAGACACCAATTACTTTCTTTCTCATTTGTTTCTGAATTTCTTTGGTTCTCGACATGATTTCTAGCTTTTGAGAATCTTTTTGTCTACTTCACTTTGTCAGGCAGGTCCGATTTAAGTGATTTCTTGATTGCAAACAGGTGTGGCAGTAAGAGAAAATGAATTCAGATGTGATAAACCACAGTTAAGTTATGTCTTAACAGGGGGCAAACACTTTCTCACACAGGGCCATGTACTTTTGGATTTTGTTTTCCCTTAATAATAAAACCTTAATTTAAAAAGTGTGTTTTGTGTTTACTCATGTTCATTCATTCATCTTTTTACCCGCTTATTCCCGAATTCAGGGTCACAGGGTCTGCTGCGCCTATCCCAGCACATATAGGGCGAGAGGCGGGGATAGGCCCTGGATGGGTTGCCAGTCCATCTTGGGGCAACACATAGACAAACAACCATTCACACACACACACACACACATTCACTCCCTTGGACAATTTAGAATCACCAATCCACCTAATTTGAATGTTTTTGGAGTGTGGGAGGAAACCAGAGTACCCGGAGGAAACTCACACAAGCGTGGGAGGACATGCAAACTCTGCACAGAAAGATCCCAAGATATATATACCCCCATGGCACAATAGGGACACAGAACTAAAAGTAAAAGAAAATCCTTACAGAGTAATTCACAAGGCTAATCTTCTTTGTCCTTCGGCTGCTCCCGTTCGGGGTTGCCACAGCGGATCTGTGATCCGCACATTAGACTTGGCAGGGTTTTACACTGGATGCCCTTCCTAACGCAACCCTCCCATTTATCCGAGCTTGGGACCGGCACTAAGGCTACTCCCTAATGGCCGGGTATTTATGGCCAATTTAGACTTACCAATCCGCCTAATGTACATGTTTTTGGACAGTACCCGGAGGAAACCCACGCAAGTGCGGGGAGAACATGCAAACTCCACACAGAGACCCCAGACTCGGGAATCGAACCCGGGACCCTCATGTTGTGAGGCGAGCGTGCTAACCACTACACCACCGCGCCGCCCTACAATTGACAAGGCTAATGCTGGCAGTAAATGTTGGTCAGGAAAATGTTGGTCAGGCTTATTTCTAGTGATACTTGCTTTTACCACTAGATGGAAGGCAAACACCACAAGGTGAATAGTAGTGCACAATATCTAGAAATTATATTATAATTATATGCAGTCATCAAATAAAACATCAAATCAGAATTATTTAAATTTTACTGAATCTCTGCATCTCTGAATCTCCTAAATAACCAGGAATTCTTCACAACTTCACAACACAAGTGTACTAATGTAAATAAAGATCATTGAGTCAAAGGGTTAAAAGATACTTTGCAAAATGCTGAAAAAGTAACTAAATATACCATAACCATAAAAAAATCACTATAGTACAAAACATATAATATATACTATATAAAATCTATAGACTATTATATTGGCAGATTAATGCTGAGATTGGAGGTGCTGGGCAGGAGGAAAAGAGGCAGACTAAGGAGGAGAAGAAGAGCGATCTTCTGTGGCGACCCCTAATGGAGAAGAATAAGAATATATATATTCAACAATTTAATTCATTTCTCTGGAAGCTCATTTTCGTAATCTATTCCCATAGTGTAATATTTCCCGCTGGCCAGCTGTCTCCTACTGTCTCTTTTGCCTTTACACTCTCATTACTCCACATTTTCTCATAGTAATACCTAATGCTAAATGGGGAAACAAACAAAAGAGATTGTGCTTACTTGAAATTCTAAAAGCCTCCACTGGTTCCCAATAACTGGAGAATAGCATATATTATATCGTTATTATATAAGTTATTTATACAGACCAACACATTTTCCTGCTTCTAGCTAGTTATTTAATGTTATCTTCAATAATTCCGTCATTGACATTCACTTAAAAAGGAAAGTGACGCTTCCAACAAGAGGAAACAGTTCAATTCACAGTATAAATTGTAAATATTCATTCTTGAACATTACATTATTAAAGAATTAGTTAGCAATGTAATGCATTTAAACAGTATAATGTTCTTGTGTAACTCGGGGCTCTGACTGGTAAAAGGCATACAGATATTATGGAGCATTGGTATCTCAAATATTTTAGTAAAAAGTTAAGTTTGTTTACCAGCCTATCTCTGGATTTGGCCTTTTATTTTGGAATATGCCATAAATATATTTGGTAAAGTACATTTAGAAAAGTATGGGGCAGCACGGTGGTGTATTGGTTAGAACGGTCGACTCCCAGGGGCTTTGAGATTGCATGTTCTCGCTGTGCTTGTGGTGGGCTTTCTGAAGCTACTCCGATTTCTTCAGACAGTCCAAAAACATGTAGATTAAATTGATTGGTGATTCTAAATTTCCCATAGGAGTAAGTGTGCATGTGTATGGGGTCTCCTGGAGCCGATCCCAGCACACATAGGCTAAAAGGCAGGGGTACACCCTGGACAGGTCATCACGCCATTTCAGGGCCTCACAATCATTCACACACACTCACAATCAACCTGATGTACCTGGTTTGGACTGTGGGAGAAAACTGGAGTACCTGAAGTAAATACACACATGCAAACTATGTACAGAAAAACGGCTTGCCCGGGAATCGAAACCAGGACCTTCTTGTTGTGACGCGACCGTGCTAATCACTATTCAAGCGTGCCGCCATACGTTAAACAGTAAAAAAGTATAGAAATAATTATGGAATATTATAATTTAATAAAAGATTTACAGTTCACATCTGCAAATCATAAAACTTTTAAATACATTTAAAAAGCCCAATGTATTCTACTTTACAATTTTAGAATAGGAATTAAACCCACACTGAGAGCTTATTCACAGCGTTAATAACATAAAATGCAATTTCCTCTCCCTTTGGCCGCTCCTGTTAGTGGTCGCCACAGCGGATCGCTATTCTCTACACTACCCTGTCCTCTACATCTGCTTCTTTCACCCTGCCTGCATGTCTTCCCGCACAACATCCATAAATCTCCTCCTTAGTCGTCCTTTTTTCCTTCTGCCTGGCACCTCCATCCTCAGCATTCTTCTACCAATATACTACATGTACCTATCTTAACCTAGCCTCCCTTGTCTCCAAAACATCCTACATGCACCATCGCTCTTATAAACTCATTTCTAATCCTGTCTATTCTCGTGTCTCCCAATGAAAATCTCAACTCTGCCACCTCCAGCTCTTCCTGTCTTTTTGACAATGCCACTGTCTCTAAACTGTACAACAATGCAGGCCTTACTACAGTACTATAAACTTTCCTTTTCATACTAGTAGAGACTTGTCACAAATCACTCCTGCCACTCTTCTCCATCTACTCCACCCTGCTTGCAGTTCACATTAACTAGTAGAATAGGAAAGAAATATAATATTCTATGCTATGCTTCTAGATTTTGAGCCATAATTATCTTTATAATATTTCACAAACTCAAGGATTCATCAAGAGAATTGGTTAATAGAAATAGAAAACATCTAATATTCAGCCTGTCAAACCTATTAAGTCTCTAGGACTTTCCATGTCTAGTTTTGGTGAACATATATTCCTTAACTGATTTACTTTGAAAATGTTTTACTTTAACATTGTGACAAGCAATTTTTATATTTGATGCATTACAATAATATACTGTATGTATTACAGTACGTGTGACATCACATGTTCCTGCATACCGCATATTATTTTCCCTAATGTTGCCACATTTCAACAGCTACATGCTGAGACACTCAGCAAGCCATTATGTTTAACAATATCCTACAAACCTCCTAAGGCTTCTAAACCATATCAATATGTCGATAGCAAGGATAATTTAGAGAATGCAATATTACAATGTCACCAATTAGACTGCAAAACACACAGAGCAATGTCTTAGGCTAACAGGGGGACAGAAACACTGTATCAATAAACTCAATGTGAGACCTGCTTCAAAGAGCCCCCTCATTGGTGATGACTGACATTTCTCTAGTGGTTTTTGCTCAGGTCTGATCAGTACAGTAATGTCACACTCCAGGGTGTCTCTTTAGTTTACACAGCCCTACAGATTTCCACATCTTTCAAGAGTTTTCCAGTTTTGTGTCTGGTAATTAAATGCCCTGCTGACTTATTGACTGCAAACTGACTTTAAATTGCTGCAAAGGCCACAGTTTCTGCTATAATTATAAGTATTGCCAAACACAGCTGAACTGTCAGTCACTAAAAATTTTAATTTATCTTTCAGATAAGATTGAGATGCTGAGATTTTCAATGGGTGTGACAAGGATGGACAGGATTAGAAATGGGTTTATTAGAGGGACAGTGCATGCAGGATGTTTTGGAGACAAGGTGAGGGAGGCTAGGTTGGGATGGTTTGGACATGTGCAGAGGAGGGACATGCTGTATATTGGTAGGAGAATGCTGAGGATGGAGGGCCCAGATAGGAGGAAAAGAGGAAGACCAAAGAGGAGGTTTATGGATGTGATGAAGGAAGATATGCAGGTAGTTGGGGTGAAAGAGGCAGATATAGTGGACAGGGTAGTGTGGAGAAGAGTGATCCGCTGTGGCGACCCCTAACGGGAGCAGTCGAAAGAAAAGAAAGAAGATAGTATTAAGACTTGTAGCTTTCTTTGTTTTTCACTCCTTAATGTGAGTGTTTGATATTTGATCTTCTATAAAAATGAGTATCTGTACTTCTGCCAATTAGAATTTTACAGAACCATTTTGGACACAACAATGCCAAGCACTGAACTGAATGAAAATTTGAGAAAAACAACTCCTAAATGACGGCTAAATTTAAACATTGTCTATTTGGTAGCTTGAACAGCACAGCAAAGGTCAAAATGTCACGTCAGTCAGGATGTATAGACTTATTATGGCCATTCTAAACTGGCTGACGCCCCAGTCTCTACTACAGTTGACTGAAACTACTTAAATCCTTTCCTTATGACCATATAATAATTGACAGAATGATGCTAAAGCTGCTATTTACTTTGGCAAAAACTATTATTCTCTAATTTGGGGTCACAGGGTTTGCTGGAGCTTATGTCAGCGCACATAGGGCGAAAGGCAGGGGTACACCCTGGACAGATCGCCAGTCCATCGCAGGGCACACATAGATGAACAATCACTCAAACCCACTTAAGCATGGGGAGAACATGCAAACACAGCACAGAAAGATCAAACCCAGGACCTTCTTGTTGTGAGGCGACTGCACAGCCCGCAAGGATTTCAGGATTACTTCATTATATTAATAAAATAATTGATCTTCTTTATACCCTGATTAGGCATTCAATCTTCAGACTAACTGTTTAGCTGTTATGGTGGAGAGGGGCTCCCTTATAAAAACTGATTCTACCGGACAACAACATGTACCTACTTTGGCTCTGTTAGAAGTGTAAAGTGTTTTATATGGAAAAACATAATACTCTAACAGCTATACAATTTATTGATAGTTGTATAATAATATATAATAATTCTGTACATGGTGGTGTGGTAGTGCAGTGGTTAGCATGGTCGCCTCACAGCAAGGTCACTGGTTCGATTTCTGGTTAAGAAATCTGAGTTTCTGTTTTCCTCCCACAGTTTAAAATGATGTACATTAGGTTGATTAATGATTCTAAAATGCCCATAGGAGACTATGTGAGTGCGTGTGGTTGACCGTCTATGTGTGGACCTGCGATGACCTGTCCAGGGTAACCTCTGCCTCTTGCTCAATGAGCACAGGGCTAGGCTCCAGCACATTAGAATTGAAGGTACAGGAAAGGCCTGTCTCTGAAATAATTTTTTGGAAAAACAGAATAATTTTTTCATGCATAGAAACATTCTGAAATGGAGATGTAATTGCATGCAAGCATTTGCAACAAAAATACATGGTTACTTATTACATTATATTGCCAAAGGTTTGTGGCTACCTGAGCCTTACAATAAGTAACAAACTGCCTGGTACTTAAAATTCAAATGTAATGTCTACATTTGTTTTTTTCTTACAGGTACAGGTTATTTCTTACAGGTACAATCAGTGGAAGAATCGTGAAAAATAAATTTTATTTTAAAATAAACAATAGAGCTGGATTTCTTTCCAAAAGGTCAGAGAAAACACACTAATGTTCTTTTATATCAAGACGAATCCAATTGTTGTTAACGAAGTCACACACTTTTGAGTGATTTTCTGTGCAGGGCATGAAGGGGAGCAGAAAGTAGGAAGGGCTTGCAGGGAATGGAAGGTTTTGGGTGGAACATGCAGGGGTGAGGTTGGAAGTGGTGCATGCAGACAAGCTATAACTGGTGAGTACCTGGTAATGTCGGAGTCAGAGGGTACACCTACGTGGTAGTGAGGGAAAGGAACAGAGTGCATTGGGCTTTTATCAAACTCCACTGGGGAGTAGTGCTGGGGAGAGGGAGCACGATCACACAGTTTATTCACAGTGCTGTAAACTGGCTCTGGAGGCCTAAAGAGGAAAAGAAAAAAGCAGAAAGCAGATCATGTTTATGATTCCAGAAATCACATTGTATGATTTTTTTAACGATTTATTTATAAATTACTATGTCAAATAAGTATTTGATCACTTGCTTAATCAGCCAGATTTATGACCCTCAAATTCCTCTTATTTTGCTTTAAATAGTCCAACGACACTCTGCTAATGATTCTAAATTAGTAGCACCTGTTTGAGTTTTTTTAGCTGTCATTAAGCAACCTCTGCACCCCACAATTAGTCAAAAGTCTAAGTAGCAACATGGACAAAACCAAAGAGCTGTCAAAAGAAACAAGAGACAAAATTGTAGACCTTCACAAGGCTGGAAAAGGCTATAGGGCAATTGCCAAGGAGCTTGGTGAAAAAAGAACAGCTTTTGCAGCAATAGTCAGAAAATGGCTAATGATGACTGTCAATGTCCCTCGGACTGGGGCCCCACAGAAGATCTCTCCTAGTGGGGCATCAATGATGCTAAGAATGGTGAAGAATCAGAATTACACGGGAGGAGCTGGTCAATGCTGTGAAAAGAGCTGGGACCACCGTTTCCAAGGCTACTATCAGTAATACATTAAAACGTCATGGTTTAAAATCATGCATTGCATTGAAGGTTCCCCTGCTTAAGTCAGCCCATGTCAAGGCCTGTCTGGAGTCATTGGAGAAAGTCCTGTGGTCAGATACGACCAAAGCAACTATTTGGAGAAAGAAGAATGATTAGTAGCATCCCAATAATACCATACCTACAGTGAAGCATGGGGCTGGAAGCATCATACTCTGAGGGTGTCTTTCTACACAGGGGACAGCACGGCTGCACTGTATTAAGGAGAGGATGCACAGGGCCATGTATTGTGAGATATTGGGCAAAAATCTCATTCCCTCAGTCAGAGCATTAAAGATGGGTCGTGGCTGGGTCTTCCAACGTCACAATGATCCAAAGCACACAGCCAAGAAAACAAAGGAGTATAATGTACTATAAGAAGCATATCAAGGTTCTGGAGTGGCCTAGCCAGTCTCCAGACCTAAATCCAATAGAAAATCTTTGGAGAGGGCTGAAACTTTGTGTTGCTCAGTGAGTGGGCCAAAATCCTTCCTGCAGTGTGTGCAAACCTGGTGAAGAACTACAGGAACCGTTTGTAATTGTAAATCTTCTGTACCAAATAATTTTTTTGATCAAATATTTATAAGACACAGTAATTTACAAATAAATTGATTAAAAATAAAAATCCGGAAATCACATTATATGATTTTTTATTCTGTCTCTCAAAGTGGAAATGCACGTATGCTGAAAATTCTATACTCTTTAATAATTTCTAAGTAGGAGAACTTGCAAATCACAGGATGAAATACTTAACCTCACTCTAAAATGTTCATTTTAGCTGAAACTCAAGGCCTTCTCTGTTGATTATTATTTTTATTGTGAGACATATTACAGTATGAATAGAATAAAATGATTAGTTTCACAAAAAGAAGAATTGAATGCTTGCAATAAAAAACAAATGCTCACAGCACAATACAACAACAAAAAATCCTCATATTCCATTCTTCCAGTTGGATGTAAATTAAATAGGAACCACAACAAGTAAGAGATATTGCAGGTTGGTATAACTACAACGGTATGATTAAATTCTATGTGGAAAATATAGATCATAATAGCCTTCTTAATCAGCAATACTATTCATATGCTGGCGAGCTTTAGTGTTTGCTTCTCACCTCAACTGGAAGTGCTGGGACTCAAACCTGTGGCCCTCTTCATCATCTAAGGAGGAATTTCTGATCAGGGGAAAAACAGCATATAAACCACACAAACATTGCAGTCAATGTGGTGTGAAAGGGTTTTTGGAGTCAATGTGGTGTGAACGCAACATGCAGACTCAAAGAAGCTGCACAAACCACCTATACAGCCATAGACACAACAGAACAGAACACAACAGTACAGAACAGTGAAGATTTTAAAGTGGGCACAGCTGTGCTTCAGACATTATCAGACATGACTAACAGATGAGCCGAAGTGAGGGCTAAGTGAACTTTTTTTAGCCATTATACAACTAAATTATCAAGATTACTTAAAAGAGTATTGACACATAGCTGTTTCATAGCTATTTATAAACAACCTGCATATTTTTGGCAGCCCACATAGGCACATTTACTAAACTTAAAACCAGATGCTTTAAGATGTGTGATAGGAGCTGGAGTCTGGATACTGCAAACTGAGTTAGTGCTCGATTTAAAATTTACAGCTGTAGAGAGACCCATAGAGGGTGGGAAATGAAGAATGAGGGAGGCATAAACAACAAGAGAGGACAGAGAAGAAAATAAGCAGTTAGATTCATTATATTGGCAAAAGGTTTTGGTCAACATACCAACCCCTATAACTTTGAGTTTCTCAAACTTAAATACTAAGTTTAAACATCTCAATTTTCTAGTATTTCTGTTCCATTCACTGGAACAAAGATACTGCTGCTCCAACATGACCCTGAACAATACCCCTGTGTTAAAACTAGAAAAACATGCTAGCAATGTAATGAGTAGACTCCATTGTAAGGATGCCGACCACACCCTAAAACTAGAACATAAACCAGACATTATTGACTAATCTTCATTCATCTAACCGCTAATTCCCAAATTCTGTGTCACAGGGTCTGCTGAAGCCTATCAAAGCCCACATAGGGCAAGAGGCAGGTGCAAGTTGCCAGTCCATTGCAGGGCTACACAAAGATGAACAACCACACACACATACACACACACACCTATGGCCAATTTAGAACCACCAATCAATTTAATGTACGAGTTCTTGGACTGTGGGAGGAAACCGGAATAGCCAGAGGAAACTCACACATGCTAGGGGTAATCAGGCAAACTCCGCACAGAATCGAACCCGGACTTTCTTGTGAGGCACTGTGCTAACCACTACGCTACCGTGCCTAATCTGGTTTAACATTTTCTAAACATGCTGCTTCCCATTTCATACTTCCATTATGGTTAATGGTTTTGCGTATAACCTACGCTATCTTAATTTCTTTCTGAATGATCCCTCCATTATCAGCATGTTTTTGTTTTGTGTGCATGTCTGGGTTCAGATTTGATCTTAGGCAATACAAAGCAGTATACAGTTTCAACTCTCATATAAATACATCGCAGAAAAGTTATCTAAAACACAGTGATTAAGCCTACTTTTGTATGTTTACTTGTTTTTCATTATTATGTTTTGAGCTTTCTTTTTAACTTGGTTCCTTAAGAGAACAAGATGCTGTGTCAAAACCCTTTGAGAAAAAACTTTTATAAACTTTGGCCTGAACCATGTGTAAAATCTGTCCAATTAAAAGGCATTATGGGTAGGTAACATCTTTTTTCTTGAAATTAATTGGGTATAAGCCTGTGTCTTCCAAAGATTCAGATAATTAAGCATGGACAGGGATGCCCACCATACAAATGCAAGCAGTAATTCTAGGGAAGGTAACAGTCAGACATTATACGTTCTGGTTTGTTTAGTCACTAAAGCATGATAACAGGAACTAACCTGTCTCATTAGGATTTCCTGCCATTAAATGTAATTATAAAAATACAGATTAACTTAATAATAAATTAACATGAACAAATTGGCAAATTGAGAATGATACATGTTAAAGCATAGCAGATTGCTGCTGCTCCTACAACATTGGGACGTATTGAGACCATGACCTTATCAATTATCGGATTAATTATGTGCAGAAAATGTCAGCATTATATTACTTAAATTTGATTTTGTACGTTTGTGGAAATCCAAAACATCCATGCACACATTTAGCTGATGAATGCATAGATAATTTAGATAATTCATAGCGGAATCTAATGTCTCTTTCAGCTCCTGCAAGATTTCTAAAATGCCAACATTAATGCCTGTTCTCGACAGAAACTTTCAGGTTTTTATGCTCAGCATCCAGTCAAAAATATCTCCTGCCCTGAAGGAACCATATCGCTCCTAAAATAACCTCTCATGAACGCACATAGTCAAATAAACCATCTATCATCTGCTCTTTGCAGAGATACGACGAGGTAAACTGACATGCAGAAGTACAGATACTCATTTTTATAGAAGATCAAATATCAAACACTCACATTAAGGAGTAAAAAACAAAGAAAGCTACAAGTCTTAATACTATCTTCTTTCTTTTCTTTTGGCTGCTCCTGTTAGGGGTCGCCGCAGCGGATTGCTCATCTCCACACTACCCTGTCCTCTACTTCTGCCTCTTTCACCCCAACTACCTGCATGTCTTCCCTCACCACATCCATAAACCTCCTGCTTGGTCTTCCACTTTTCCTTTTGCCTGGCACCTCCATCCTCAGCATTCTTCTACCAATATATGTCCCTCCTCTGCACATGTCCAAACCATCTCAACCTAGCCTCCCTCACCTTGTCTCCAAAACATTCTACGTGCGCTGCCCCTCTAATAAACTCATTTTTAATCCTGTCCATCCTCGTCACTCATTTTTCATTTCCAACTCCACCTCCTGTCTTTTTGACAACCCGGCCTGCACTCTTTTCTTCACTTCTCTAACAGACTCTCCATTACTTTGCACTGTTGACCCCAGGTACTTAAACTCCTCCACCTTCACTACCTCTTCTTCCTGCAATCTTACTACTCCATTGCCTTCCCTCTCATATTTATCATTCCCCTTCTCTCCAGTGAGTACCTCCACCTCTCCAGATTCTTTTCAACCTGCTCCCTACTCTCACCACAAATCACAATATCATCTGAAAACATCATTGGGCTTGGAGTTCCTTTTTGATCTCATCTGTCAACCTAATACTATTGCAAACCATTGCTCAGAACCGATCCTTGATGCAATTACACTTTAACCTTGAACCAGTCTGACATTCCTACCACACACACACACACCTCCCTGCTGTCACACTGTCCTCATACATGTTCTGCACCACCCTAACATATTTCTCTGCTACACCTGACTTCCTCATAGAATCCCACAGCTCCTCTATCAAAACCCTTTCGTACGCTTTCTCCAGATCCATACACACAATGCAACTCCTTCTGGTTTTCTCTATACTTCTTCATCAACATTATCGAAGCAGAGATTACATATGTAGTGCTCTTCCTTGGCATGAAACCATACTGTGGTTACTACAAGCCTTAAGACTATATTTAGTTCAATTAAATCCAGCAAAGAGCACTCAGACATTTATACAGGAAGAACAACATCAGAAACAAAAGACGTGGGCTAACACTGGCAGACAGATTGGAACAAGAGGGGCATGAAGATTTCCACACAGTGACACATTGGGAAGAAAAGACCCACATAAATTCTACCTGTGGAATCTGCCAAAAAGAAGATCGATTTACCGTAAAAATGAAAAGCCATCCAACCTGTTAATGTCCTCCTCCCCCAGTAGGTGGCGCGGCAAGGGTGAGTAGCGTCCAGGGGAGATAGGGGGAAGGCTGGACTTATACTCCAATGTCCCATTAGTACCAGAGATATGATTATCCATAGCAGGTGAAAATGCTGCAGGGTTGTACAGAAAAAGAGAAGGAGCAGAGTGAAGAAAAAGATAGATAAAGATGAGGAAATAATTGGGGAAGCGGTAGAAAGAAAGAGAGTAAAAATAAAGAATAGAAGATAAGAAAGAGCAAAGAGAAAGAGCGAAGATAAAAGGAAAGAATGACATGAGAAAAGATAGACATAAAAAGAAAAAAGGGAATGGAAATGAGAGATGAAAAAGAAAGAGATGTGAGGGAGTGGTAAAGAGGTAAAATTGAAGTGAGGTAAAGGAGATGTGAATAAGTGGTGAAGCCGTGAAAAGGTAATAGTAAGGCAAATTCTAAGCACGGTTGCTTGTAATTTATTACATAATATGAATTAATATATTACATTTATCTGCACTTCCTCATTTAATTTTTAAATACACACATTTATCAGCAGCTGTGCATCAATGACTCATTCTCTGCTGCACATATATACCAATCTGTTCAGAAATTGTAACCACTCTATGACTGAAACATTAGTGTGTGCCAGTGTATTTCTTTCTACTCACAGTGGGTAATATCGGGAGGCCCATAGGGATCTGAAAGGTAAACACTAGTGGGCTTTCCCACCTTTAAATACACAACATCTGATGTGTTCTTTAATATGGCTACTGCTTCCTCATGGGTCACCTCCTCCAGAGTGTAGTTATTAACCTGAAAGTAAAGAAGACAATGTCTGTATACACTGAATTGCATGTTTCACTTCACAATTCATCACAGAGTGAAGACTGACACAATAGAAGCTGCCACCTGTCATCCAGAAGCCTTTTGTATTCTATCACAATTTATTCATTTATTCATCTTCTTACCCTCTTATTCCCTAATTCGGGGTCTGCTGCGCCTATCCCAGCACACATAGGGTGAGAGGCCGTGGTACACACTGGATAATCATCCAGTCCAAATTAGGGCAAAACAACTCACAATCACTTTTCACACCTATGGGCAATTTAGAATCAATAGTCGACATAATCTGCATGTTTTTGGACTGTGGGAGGAAACCAAAGTACCCGGAGGAAACCCACACAAGAGCGGGGAGAACATGCAAACTCCACACATAAAGATCCCCGGCCGGGGATTCAAACATGGGATCTTCTTGTTGTGAGGCGACCGTGCTATCCACTATGCCATCACGCTGCCCCTATCACAATATGACTGCTTTTAAATCCCATTGTATGACTTTTAAAGAATTTATTTGCAAATTATTGAGGAAAATAAGTATTTGTTCATGCACAAACTAACATTTCTGGCCCTCATAGACCTGTAACGTCTATAAGAGAAATTCTTTACTCATTACATGTATTAATGGCACACTCGTCATCTGTTACGGTTATGAACACAAGCAGGAGTCAGACCTCGGGAACACGCTTTTATTTACAGGTAAGTACAAACAAATATATAACTTAAAAGAAACCAAAACAAAACCGTGCAGCAATGCTGCTCTAATGAAAACCATACTTAGCTTCTGGGACTCAAACATGGAAACAGATTCATTGACCACGATAAAACTTGAATGAAGAAACAGATTCGAAGGTCAGACGCACTCTTATCCACATAACATCAAACTTAGCATTCAAATAATAATCCGCGCCAACATTAAGATGGCACTCACCTTAAATAACGCACCATTGCCCGGCTGCTTGATCGTATCCCCAATCAGCGGGCGATGGTGGTTAGTGACGTGGAAGGGGTAGGGCATGACAGTACACCCCCTTCAAAGAACACCACTGGCGTTCTTCTAGCGTAGAGAACGAAGGACGGGGGAATAAAAAGAGATCGGGAACAGAGAGCGAAGAGAGATCGGGGACAGAGAGCAAAGAGAGATCGGGGACGGTGAGCAAAGAGAGATCGGGGATTGAGATCGATGTCGGAGTACGAAGGTGGAGAATTAGAAATTGAGAGTGAGAACAGAATGAGGGATCGAGGAACAAGGACAGAATGAGGGCGAAGAGCGAGCAGCGAGGACGGAACGTGGGAGCGAAGAGCGAGGACAGAACAAGGGAGTGTTGAGCGAGGACAGAACAAGGGAGTGAAGAGCAAGGGTAGAATGAGGGAGCGAAGAGCAAGGGTAGAACGAGAGCGAAGAATGAGAAACAAGGACAGAACGAGAGCAGAGAACAAGGAACAAGCACAGAACGAGCGCGGAGAACGAGGAATGAGGACAGAGCGAGGGGAACAGAGAGATCAGAGACCGGGGAACGAGAGATCCGAGACCGGGGAACGAGAGATCCGAGACCGGGGAACGAGAGATCCGGGGAACAAGAGATCCGAGACCGGGGAACGAGAGATCCGAGACTGGGGAACAAGAGATCCAAGACCGGGGAACGAGAGATACGGGGAACGAGAGATCCGAGACTGGGGAATGAGAGATCAGAGACCAGGGAAACGAAAGATCAGAGAAAGGGGAGAAAAGAAACTGACACAAGCGAGACAGACAATGATCATGAGGGAACTAAGAATAGAACATGGACAGAGCAAGGACATGGACAGTTACCAAAACACAAAAACCCCTGTGGGCTGAGGCTCTAAACAGAACAAATATAAGCTAAACATAACACTCTGGAAAAGTAAACAAAAATGAGAAAACAAGGCACTCCGGGTCCATGAACAGTCCATAGTCCAGGAGGGGCAGGATCAGGGTGAGGTTTCCAGGCCTCCATGAAGACAGAACAAGGCCTCCAGGCCTCCTCGGGAACAGAGGGTGGCTCCTGGACCACCACCGAAGCAGAGGGTAGCTCATGGACCACCACGGGAGGAGAGGGTGGCTCCTGGACCACCATGGGAGCAGAGAGTGGCTCCTGGACCACCACAGGAGCTGAACAAGGTCTCCAGGCCTCCTCGGGAGCAGGGGGTAGCTTTTGGACCACCACTGGAGCAGAGGGTGGCTCTTGGACCACCACCGGTGCAGAGGGTGGCTCTTGGACCACCACCGGTGCAGAGGGTGGCTCCTGGACAATCACCGAAGCAGAGGGGGGCTCCTGGACAATCACCGGAGCAGAGGGTGGCTCCTGGTCCTCCTCATGACCTGGTGGGAACGACGCGACCTCCTCGGGACCTGGTGGGAGCGCCGCGACCTCCTCTGGACCTGGAGCTGCAGGGGCGTGGTTAACCTGCAGTATGTATTCCAATGCCTTGGGACTGCCAAAAACCTCCAGCATTAATTCAAAAAAGCAATTGATGTCAACGCTGACTCTTGTGTTATTCCCACATGACTTTGATAAGCCCATCAAAGTGCCTTCCCAGCCAATAGCAACACAACAAAGGTGCTTTTCCTTCTTGCTATGAGGAAGTCATTGGGAAAGGTTTTATAGTGCGCTCAACACTGTTGAATGAACTAGTCGCAAAAATCCGATGAGCCATCGTACTTCACGGGCAGTTCAGCAAAAGAATTTGTCACAGGTGCAGCTGGGGGGACAGAAGGACAATAAAAATAAAACTTATCGCTACTCGCGGGTACTACCTCAGCGTGTCCCGCTGACTCCATGTTTTGGGCGGATTATTCTGTTACGGGTTATGAACACAAGCAGGAGTCAAACCTCGGGAACACGCTTTTATTTACAGGTAAGTACAAACAAATATATAACTAAAAAGAAACCAAAACAAAACCGTGATGCTGCTCTAATGAAAACCGTACTTAGCTTCTGGGACTCGAACATGGAATCAGATCTTTTACCACGACATAACTTGAACGATGAAACAGATTCGAAGATCAGACGCACTCTTATCCACATAACATCAAACGTAGCGTTCAAATAATAAAACGTAGCATTCAAATAATAATCCTTAAATAACGCACCATTGCCCCCTGATTAGGGATGCGATCAAGCAGCCGGGCAATGGTGATTAGTGACGTGGAAGGGGTAGGGCATGACACCATCAGTACAATCACACTCTAAACTTCACTATAGTCAAGACCAGAGAGCTGTCAAAGGACACCAGAAACAAAATTGTATTCCTGCACCAGGCTGGGAAGACTTTAGGTAAGCAGCTTGGTGTGAAGAAATCCACTGTGGGAGCAGTGATTAGAAAATGGAAGACATACAAGACCACTGATGATCTCCTACAATCTGGGGTTCCAAGCAAGAGCTCACCCCGTGGAATCAAAATGATCAAAATAACGTGCCGAGAGCTGGGACCAAAGTAACAAAGGCTACCATCAGTAGCACACTATGCCACAGGCATCTAAATTCTGCAGTGCCAGACGTGTCCCCCTGCCAGTACATGTCCAGGCCCGTTTGAAGTTTGCTAGAGAGCATTTGGATGATCCAGAAGAAGATTGGGAGAATGTCATATGAAACCAAAAAAAATGTTCTACTCTATTTGGAGAAGAAAGAATGCCGAGTTGCATCCAAAGAACACCATACTTACTGTGAAGCATGAGGGTGGAAACATCATGCTTTGGGGTTGTTTTTATGCAAAGGGACAAGGATAATTAATCCATGTAAAGGAAAGAATGAACGGGGCCATGTATTGTCAGATTTTAAGTGAAAACCTCCTTCCATCAGCAAAGGCATTGAAGATGAAATGTGGCTGGGTCTTTCATCATGATAATGATCCAAAACACACTGTCTGGGTAATGAAGAAGTGGCTTTGTTAACATTTCAAGGTCCTGGAGTGGCGTAGGGAGTTGAAAGTCCATGTTTCCCAGCGACAGCCCCAAAACATCACTGCTGTAGAAGAGATCTGCATGGAGGAATGTGAAAAAATACCAGCCACAGTGTGTGAAAACCTTCTGACTTGCTTCTGAAGACAGAAAATGCTTGACCTTTGTCATTGTCAATAAAGAGTATATAACAAAATATTGAGATTAACTTTTGTAATTGACCAAACGTGGCTGACTAAATACTTTTTTGCCCCAGTGTAGACAGTCCCTGACAAAAGTCCTGTCATTTATTTATTTTGTAGAAACACCTGATATTAACCTGACTTAATTAACCAATTGGCGTTAGAAATAGTTCATATGAAAAGCTAAAACCATCCCAAATGATGTTTAATGCACTGAAATGAATTTGTTTCACTGACAATGACAAGACAAGGTCAAAGTTTGGCTAGACAAAAAGTTTTGTTGCCTATACAGAAATTGAAGAAATTTACTGCAAATACAAAAATATGTCAGTAAATTAGTTGTGGAGCTGTGAGATCCAAATTTAATATCTTGTATGACTCCATGAAGAACCGCATCCATGCGGTTTGGCAAGGATTCATACAATTTTTATAGTCATCAGGAATAGCAACAAAAAAAGTCTTGCATGCCTCCCAGAGTTCATCAATATTCTTTGGTTTCATATTCCATGCTTCGTCTTTCATCCTACCCCACATATGTTCATGTCTGGTGACTAAGCTGGCCAATCCTGAAACATAACTTATTTTTTTAACAGATCATGCTAGAATCACCTATATAGCAATACCAATCAACTGTGTGTCTCCTTTTCCTTCCCTATCGTAATCACCAATTATCCATCCTTTTCCTTCACCACTTTCCTCACCTGCTAGTGCCACTGTGAGGATCACATTATTCAAGTTTTTAATTATGGTGCTATATCAATAAGTCCTTGGTGTGATTTTTTTTTGTATGTCTATACTAATTAGTTTTTCAAATACACCTCTATGTTTTGTTATTTTTTTCAATTCTATAGCACACTGTCATTTTTTCTTCTTTTTATTACATCATGTTAATGTCCATGTACAGTGGGCACAAATTCATACCCCCTCAAAACTTTCACTCTTGTATTGACCTCATGATTCTCATTCGTTCTTACATGCAATGTGAGCTGTAAGGTCTTAAATAGACAGGTGTGTGGCTTTTCTAATCAAATCAAATCAGTATAAGGATGATCAGAAGAAATGGACAGCACCTAAGTTAAATATATGAGTGTCAGGCAAAGGGTCTGAATACATAGGACTATGTCATATTTTAGTTTTTCTTTAATAAATCAGCAAAATGTCAACAATTCTTTGTATTTCTGTCAATATGCGGTGCTGTGTTTACATTAATTCATTCATTCATTCATCTTCTTACCCGCTTATTCCCGAATCCGGGGTCACGGGGGTCTGCTGCGCCTATCCC